>JAHDVE020002645.1:0-199825 GCA_022606495.2 Halesus radiatus
AGGACTCTTGTGAGGTATTCATATAAAAAAAAAAAAATTAAATTAATCGAATTAACGATATTTCGATGTTTGTATAATTCATATGTCAAAAGCCCGAAATGTCAAGTGATTAAAATTCAAAAAATTATAATAAACTACAAGTGTTCAGTAACTAATGATAAACTACCAGTGTTCAGTAACTAATGATAAACTACACGTGTTCAGTAACTAATGATAAACTACACGTGTTAAGTATATGTGATGCGCCTATAATTTTATTTATAATACTGTTATCATTAAACCACAAACTTTTTTAAAAATGTATTGTCATTGACATGTAATCGGAATCGCAGTTAAGCAAAATATCTGTAACCCTTAGGTAAGATAAGGATAATGCCTTATATCCTTAAAAAGAATCGGAAATAGTAAATAAATTGATGAAAATGTGGAAAGATAATAATATCCTTAAAAATAATCGGAAAATGGCCCCCGGCCGTTCAAATCATGTCACTGAATATTGCGACATTACTCACCAGGGCCAATTTGAGAGACCCTTGTATATTTTATGTGTTCCATTCTAGATAGAGGTGCAAATAAATTTTATACGTGAAAAACTGCATCCTATCACTCTGCTGCGAATGTTAATAATTTTTCACTCTTTTAAACATGTACCATAATTACTGTGAGCTCAATTACTTCATAAGTTATTATTGATTTTTCAGATTATGTTGATTCAGAGTGTGATCATTTGTTCGCTTCAGAAAATGACAGTAAAAAAAACATTAATTTATAAGCTCCAATTTCTATCTAAAGTGCCTTGCTGACGAAATCCATTCAGCGAAAGCACACAAGTGCTTTTCATTTGAACCCCGACGGACACAAATCAAACTAATTCCGATATTTATTGGTAATTGAATTATAAATCAATATCCTAATTATTTTAAGCTTTCGATAATCGTGCTATCAGCTCACCATTGAGCCCAGCATCTTGCAGTGAGGGGAGGTCTGTGACAATGGACCAGAAAGGTATATTTTAATTATCTGAAATCCCAATCTTAATTGTGTGTCACGTCCTCTCGACTAACCGAGGGTTGATACTTCCAGTGGAATGGACAGACATTTCAGTTATATCGAGTATCTACGTTATATGGATTTCAGTTTAATCTTTAGGTTATTGAACTAAGGGGGTGGAATTTAATTAAAGTATCTTGATAAATTCGCCCATAACTCATCAAAAGTATTTACAATAAAGATTTTATAGATATATTATAAGTAGAATTCAGAAAATCGTTTTGAGAAATAATGTCTTTCCGCGTGTTACAATTTACTAATTCACAATAGTTTTTTGAAATGGTATTCTTTTAGTGACTGTCAAAAATTTGTCTTTTGATTTGTCACAAGGGATCACATAGAACGGGCATCTTAAGACTGTTGCCAGTACCAGTCTGATGATGCCCGTAGAAGAAAGTAACAAAGCTTTTTAATAAAATAAAATCATATTTAAATAGAATTTTACCATGAAGCGACAATTTCAAAATTGGGAAAAATCATTGCATGTTTTCAACCAGGCAATACGTTCCCTACGTTACAATACAATAATAAAACATAAAGGCAATACGTTCCCTACGTTACAATACAATAATAAAACATAAAAAGAAAATAATAAATATTACATAATTAATGGAAAATGAAAAACGTTCATGCTGGATATCTGACAGTTTCCCGTCTCCAAGGGGCCATTAGGGGGATTCCATCCAGACGGCCATGGCAGTAATGATGGTAGATATTCTTGTATTGGCGTATTTTATACCATAAGCTTCCCATGCGGTGGCGGAGTGAAAGAGTGCACTCGTCCCCCCAGGAACTTTTCCGTAGTGCTGTAGTACCTCGGTAGGCGGATGGCCATATGCATTATTGTAGGTGAGTTTTAGCTTATGCTGCTGGGATGCAGTGTAATCTACTCACAGTTATGACATATACAGAGATGTATGGAACCCGTTGAAGAGTATTCTTTTGGCGTTTGTTCTCCAAAAGTGAAAACACCTTGATAGCATACCTGCTATAACGGATATCGCTCTTTTTGTTTTCTCATATCCTCGCTGTCCTTCAGGTCGTCTGCGATCACAACATTCGGCTTAATGTTGGAATAGTTGTAGGTGGCCTATGATTTTTGTCTTCCTTAAGTTATATTTGCATTTGTATTGTAAATGCATCGAATTACGTGGCGTTAGTTTAAACTGAGATTAAAAATTAGCATTTAAATAAGCATTCGTTGATTGTTGAGTCACTCTACTCCCGGGAATATTATTTGGAACTAAATTAAAGGTAAATTGTTTGAAATATATGTAATTTATCGGAGGCATGTATAAAAGGTGTTCAACAAAGCAATAGAGATCACGCGTCTTCCTAAAAAGAAGGGAAAGAATATTTTGAAGTGTTTTGATTATATTAAAACAAATTCACTTTATATTTTACCCAACACAAGTAAAAAAATTTAAAACTAAAAGCTTTCAAGTAAAACATTTCTTAGATGGATTAGCCTGTCTGCCATGTATTACAAAACACTTTAAATTGTAAATTTTCATGACTTTTAAATTACTTACCTGTCTCTCAATTATTAATTATTTAAGTCGTACGACCTTTTCAAATTTAAGATATTTAGTAAGAAGAAAAGTTGAGAGAGATTCAGTTCATATTAAAAAGCGGTTGATAAATTATACACTCGGAATTTTAAGTTTTTAACATATTCTCAAAAAAATTTTAGAAGAGTAGAAAATAAATATAAAAGAATGCCAATATAAAGATATGCTTCATATCAGTTCCACGTTTTATGGTATAATTGAGATAACAGTATGTAATGAATAGGATATACGTCCAAATTGTCATGAATAATACAAGAATCTCATAAATGAGCGGGGGAGACATTCGCAAGTGGGTCGTAAACTGTGCAGCTTTTCTCTAACATTCCTGAAAGCTGGCACCTTATTCCGCCAGGATGATGTGTCCTAGATATCTAAAGGAATTTATATTTGTGGAAAAAAATATGTTTAGCTTTACGTATATTTTGACTGCATATATTTCTATAAGTTTTATAAAACGTGTAAAGAGTAGCATCATTAAGAGTATGTTTAACTTTTTGTTTAATTTGTCTATTTTACTGAAGCAATTTAATATGCTTTGAGTTATCCGTGATTTTAACCTATAATGGGGTATAATTTTAAGTAAAGTCTTAGTATTTTATGTGATGAATGTTTGAAAGTAAGTTATAAAGTATTACCAAGCATCATTCATTGAAGGAATATTCTCCAGGTGTTCCCACGATCGTTTATCCAACCACATATTTAAGTTATCGTGTGTAATGGTTTTAGTTGAGAAGTATTTTTGTACAAATAAGTTAGAAGTTGGTAAAATCAAACCGAACATATAGTATTATAGTGGATTCAAAGACTATGCCAGTAAACGGTTTTTTATTATTATTATTATTTAACCATTGTGTGGTCTATACATGACTCAGTGTGTCTTAAGCAACCCCGATAGATTGATAGTACTGATAATACCATATTGCAACGTCATCATTTGATAATTAAGGTTTTGGGGGTGGCTATTAGGTAGAATGTTAATATTAAGATCAACTGCTATCATGATATTTTTGAAAGAGTTGATTTTTTTTAAGTATGTATCAAGAGAATAAATGAAGGGTGTGATGTCGAGAGAAAATGGCGACCTGGATAGTGCAAGAATACATGTTTCCTGAGTCGATAATTTGGAAGTAGTTTGAATTATTTATGAAAATTTTTGATACTCGATGTTAAGATTATTTTTAAAGTAGACGACGACATTGTCACTTCGATTTTCATTGTACTCGTATAATGTGGAATGTAATTTTATTTGTGTTTACGTGTAAAATTGTTCGTGATCAGTTGAAATTATGATATTAAAGTCTATTTGAAAAACTTGATTAGGATGTCGAGTTCATCATATTTTTTGTTTGGAGACCTTATATTTTGGTTGAATAATCTAAGAATGGATGGATTATCGAGTATAGGAAGGAACACATTGTTATTGGTTTGTTTAATGTTGATGTAAATTATGAAGGTGAATTGTCTTTAGCAGAATAGCCACATTGTAACTGTAAAGAAAATTAATAAATACAGGATATGTATTTTTTTTATTTTTATATATGAATACCTCACAAGAGTCCCAACTGCTCCCAACCGTCTGGAGCCAGTGAGACTATGGCATTCCCAATTGGGGAATGTTGTGAGGTGAAGGTATCGGGGAGGGGAAGGAGAAGGGGAAGAGGAAGGTGGGGAATACCTGGCTATTCAGATCTGGTCACCAAACACGGCCAAAAGCCATTTCAAGCAACGTTTCAATTCTGAATGGTGGTCTTTCACCAGGGCATTACTGAGAGTATCTTCCACTCTGGAACGTGCGCAAATATACCATATATTATTTTTTAAATGAATTAATTGTGAAACAACACAAATTAATTAAATACAAATTACTTGCGCACGCCGGGATTTGAACCCGCGACCTTCGGATTCGTAGTCGAGAGCCTTACCCCTCGACCATGCAGGCCGTCATAGTACATCATATAGTACATCAGTATAAGATAACTTACGAAATCATAGAATTATTAGTTTTTGCAATATCACTTGCTGTATTTTGTTTTTTTGGAAAAGTTAAGAATGCCTCTCATTTATTCTAGATCAATTTCCTGTTTTAGAAGAATAGTGTTTCGCCTGGTGCTTCACGAACAAATAATTGGTATGCTTTGAACTTAACAAATTTAATTTTTGTTTCCCTTGCCACTTGTTTCATTTGCAAAGTAATTCTTTATAATAAAGCGTTAGAACTTCTCTTACATAGATCGACTTTTTGGAATCTAATTGCCCGGCCGAATATATGTCGAGAAAAAACTTTCTCCCTCGTATTCTGGTCATGAAATTTGATGATTAATTTATCTGGAGTGTTTTGACCACGATCCTGGGTCCTGGTCTCTTTTTGTAAATCTTTCTGCATAGGGGCATATCCAAATAGCTGGCTACTTGCAGCACGGCTTCCGATGGTTATTCTTCTGCGAGAAACTTGTCATTTGCAAACAATCGGAGAGGTTTTTTTGTTCAACTTGATCTGGCTTATAGACTGGAATTTCTTAAAAGAAAAAGTAAAATGAAGTGAAGTGAACTAAAGAGTGTAGTGTACTATACTCGTATATTAAGGTATAGGGTATTGAACAATGTTGCGTTTTGCCTGTTGCACCTCCGTTAAATAATTTAAATTCTCAACCCAACCTTATCTAACATAACCTAACTTCTCTTGAGGTTATCATAAACTCAAAACATAATATTGTGGAATGAAAGTACTCTTAACCGCTTTAACCAACATACTTAAGAACCTAACAAAACCTTCTTTGAATTTGTTTTTTCACGAAAACTTTGCTCAAAAATTTCGAAATCATAATATAAATTTGATTTAGTAAAAACATGTAAGATCTTTTTAAATATTTTCTTCAATAAGCAATTTGGTTTTCCATTTTTAAAACTTGAGTGCATTTTAATTTAGTGAGCGGGTCTTTATATTGATTAGAAATATATTTACTGCTTCCTATTAGTTTTTAAATTTCACCTTCAAACATTTTTCGTATTGACTTTTGACGTATTCATAACATTTTTTTCGTCAGACGTACATAGAGAGAGAGAGAGACAAACTCTGTAAATTCGAATGGACTTGGTCTACTCTAAAAAATTCGGTATTTCCAAAAATGTTTAATTTTTAAGTCACATACAAAAAAATCATCGAATCAATCGAAAAATTGAGACATTTTATGTGGAATGAATTCTTACACAAATAACATGTAAGGGTGTAGGCAGCTTCAGCGATTCATTTATATCAATATTAATTATAATAACTGTATCTTTAATGTCAACGTATAAGGTTAGGTAATTAACTATAGCTAATTGAGGCGTTGTATGAATGTGAATGAAGCAAGAAGTGTATGCCAAGATCGAGTTGTTTGGCGGTCCGTCCTCTCTGCCTACCCCTGCGGGAAAACGGCGTGATGGTTAGTTAGTTAGTTAGTTAATATGAACTCAACTGACAGCCCACCCCCCTGGTGATCAAATCTAAGTAATAAAACAATTCACTCTTCTAATAAACGGTAGGCATACTGTAAGGATGAATTCGTTATAATATCTAGACATGAATTATTATTGCGTATCATTTTTTTTGAAGAAATGAGTATAATAAAAAAAATACGTATATTTTTTAGTTCAAATGTGTTTTACGAAGGTTGCTTTATTATAAAATGCTAATAATTTTGCCTCTGAGAAGGAATATGATGGAGGGATGGAAGCAGTATAATTGATTTTCTTCTGAATTTAGTACATCTTCCATAGTATAGAGGATTTTTTTAATTATGAGCTTAGAGTAATTGGCATTTTATTATTTACTCTATGAGAGGCATGGAACTGGCAGAGGAAGGATGAAAGTAGACTAAGTGTAGAGCGGCACTGAGATCTGTGAGGCGAATGCGTGTTAATACCATGCATGTTCGTGTGAAATATATTGAAATTCGCAAAGAATGCAACACTGATTTAAGCGTAATGAGTAAGATCAAGAAAGGGACATTTAGATGGATTGGGTAGGTAGAGAAAATGAACGAAGAAAGGAGTGAAGAGAGAATATATGACGCGAATGTGAATGGAAGAAGAACCCGGGGACGCCCGAGGAAGACATGGCACGATCAATTGAATCAAATACTTGAGTCGGCCATGTCAGAAGTCAGAAAAACCAAAGAGAATGTATGAGACGATGTGCGAATGTAAATGAAGTAAGAAGTGTGTGCCAAGATCGAGTTTTTTGGAGGTCCGTCATATCTGCCTACCCCTGCGAGTAAACGGCGTGATGGTTAGTTATTTTATTTACTAATAAAAGTAATTGTATCAGTTTGGAAACGGTTTATTAGGACCATAAGAATTTCTGTGATTTCGTATTTATTAGTAGTCGCTTCTCTTTCATCGGAGGTTGTCTTGGAAGTTTCAAAAATATTAGGTATGGCGCCTTTCTCTTAGATCTATTAGTGATCTTTACGATGATATTGCAGATGATAATATTTAATCTAATGTATCTCTTTTGTTTGATTCTGATATGACTTGAGAACCATAAAAAATCGTAATAGGGGGACATCTAATAGGGAGACATCTATTTCACTTTTTTAACGCAATGTTAAGGAGTTATAAAAAGTATATACGAGTACTATCCAAAAACATCCATAGTTGTTAGTGATGCTACAAAAATAATATTTTTGTTTTTCATACTTTCAATTCAAGTCTTTCTCGCAATTTTACTTAAAAGGGTGATTTTAAATTTTGGTAATTTTAAACTACTACACACAGCTAGAGACAAATTAATCACCTTTTTGTTGTAGTGCTAGCTACTGTCTCTATGGTGTCTGTGTTTGCTTTGTCGTTTAATCAATTCACTTTATTAAGTCTTTTACGGGCGCCGAGTCGGCTACCCTACGAGCTGCGTAAATCCCTTTTAATTAATTTTCACGGAGCTAACAAAATACTGGCTGGCAAATTGACATTCCCTACATTTAAGTCTAAATAGGTAGGTAGATAGTTATATCATATTGGCAAATATTATAATACAAAGTAATGGATAATTTTTTTCAGTTTTTAGAAAAATCGTTCTAGAAGCTTTATCTTTTTTTTTTTATATAATGTTACTGAGATCTATAACAAATCTGAGTTGAAACCCCTTTCAATTCACTCCCATCACCGGATAAAAAATATTAATTTAATCTCATCTCTTAAAAACAGTAACTCCATTGGGAAAAATCATGTTCCAACAAAAAATTCTCATAAATCAAAATATTTATCACCGTAACCCTTGAAGACGTTATTAATTTAAGTTTCGAAAATGGTTTTTCCGACATAGATCTTAAAACGAGCTACAATATCCCAAATCTTCAAAGCATGTGAGAGATTTTCCTTAAATAACTACCGATCGATATCTTTTACTTCGCACAATATCTAAAATTAAAGAAAAAGCGGCGAAGCATATACTCTGTTATATAAGTTCATTGAATGTTAGTGATCCAATATTATCGGAAAACCAGCATGACTTCTGCAAAGGCAGGAGTCGTCCTCATCAAATACGTTTCTTATAATCTCGGTATTGGTGGCAAACCACTTGCTGTTTTTCTCGATCTAGCAAAAGCATTTGATAACGTTTCCCACCCCTTACTGTTTAAAAAAGTTTCAACAGGTCGGAATAACAGAGCTACCTCTCTCTATACATAGTTTGAAAACTATCCAACAAAGGAACGCAATAAACTCTTATCCACTCTGAAAAAATACATAGAAGCAATTTATCTATGTATTACGGCGTGCCTCAATGCAGTGTACTAGGCGCACTTTTATTTCTTATACAACAACACACTATGTAACATGGAGATTGGAAGTAAGATTTTCTTCAATACTTGTTAAATAACCTTATGGCATAATAGGGGTGAAAACAAAGTGGTTAATTATTATTTATTTAAGATAATATCATTTTAGTGAAGACAGAGACTTAATCTTTGAAGATGAAACATGGTAATCAGTAACTAATAAAACAAATAAAAATATTTTAATCATTGAAGAAGATAATATTAACACATCCCAAATGAACCACGAAACCGAAAAAACAACAGAAAATAAAAATATTTCAGTCGCATCAGTCGAAATCTTTTTATTTTCTGTTGTTTTTTCGGTTTCGTGGTTCATTTGGGTTGTGTTAATATTATCTTCTTCAATGATTAAAATATTACAATGAGATTTACAAACTTCAATAAGTTATAAAATATAAATCAAATAATAATAACCTAATAAAGCGATGGATAGACACAAACCTACTCACACTTAATATGGACAAAAAAGAAAATTTGACATTTTCCATACGTAAAGATAATTATTTCCAATAACTGCCCTGAGTCAATCATCCATTAACGTTCACTCTATCTAAAAACTCCCGAAACCTTGCATAACATTCATATTCTACCTTTAAGTTCTCAAAGAAATTTTAATGTATAGAGGAATATTCAAAGACGATCTAATACGCTGGGAGGCTCATAAATGACAGTGACACAGCAAAAAACTTTGTTAGTTCTGTCACATCTACTCTCTTTAGATCTTCAAATTCTAAGAAGCGTCAATTTTTCCTTTTTCCAATACGTAGCAATATAATGGTATTGAGGGATGCTGAATTCATTATTAATTCAATTGTCTAAGTAAGAAAACTAGTATTGAGAATTTTATTTAATTGCCGACCTACCCATCCTTTAAAATATCTATTTTCTAAATCGATATCTCAGAAATTCACCAGTTACTTACTAAGATTAAGCATAATATGCCACGCCTGAAAACAATTCAAATTTATTATTTTTATTAATTATTACATGATTTTGACATTTCAAGAAGATTTATAAATATTTAAAAAAATATATATTAAAAAAAAATCATAATCATAATAGGTATTTATTCCGGTTAGTAAAGTTAGTAGAGGTAAGTAAAGACCCATACATTCCATATATTGGATTATTACAATAAAGAGTAGGTGAATAAAATACATAGATACGTGAAGTAAATAAAAAAAATAGTATTACTAAATATATGAAAATAAAGCATTTAGGGAGCTGTGGCATTTAGATTGTGAGGGATATTGCATTGTAATTCATGTTATAGAATATTTTCTCAGTCCTCCTCACTAGGAGATCCTGTGCTGAGGTGAACTAGGTTTTGAGTAGAGGGTTTCCTGCGACTTTTGTATTTCAACTACAAGATAGAAATAATCCTATGTCCCCTTTAACCATCGGTCTTCAACATTGTATACTTAAGGGTCCTTAAAACCAACTTTTTATTTAGTTTTAATTCTCTTCCTTGTCACACCACAAAGTGTTTGCTTCCTTCGAAAAAATCTCTTCCTTTCATTCCATATTTTTCTCTTTTCTTTGATATCATTTATATGTGCAATTAAAACGTGTAATTGAATCATCTAGGAATCATGATTAACCTCTATTATTGATTTGGCAATTTAAAGTGTTTTTTTCCTTCCTTAATAGGTGATTAAATACTTTTTATTAAACTCTTTTAGAATGATTACAAAATTACGGTTTCTTATAAAATATTTGTTAATTTCACTTCAATATTTAATTTTCATTATGATTTATATATGTATTTTGTTTTTATATGAGTATTGTATTATATATAATTTATTTAAGACTATCATGATACGGGCATGTGCCTGATAGTCAAGAGAACTCAAATAAAATGTAACGTGCAAAAAGTTCAATGTATATTTCTTAAATCTTTGGAAAATTTGTGTGATTGGCCATACTATTGCTAAGAGGCATTAAAATAAGTTCATATAGTTCCTAATACAATATAGAAAATCTGTTGTGTTTGAGTAAAAACTCTCGAATAGTCAGCTCGTTGTTATGCAATGCGACTTTTCTGTCTGGATTTTTAGGAATTCAGAATTAATTTAGTTCACTTTTTCATTATCATCATAAGGTAGAGTAGAGAGCTTCGAAATATTCAGATCACTGTAAGGCTGCTCTCTGACGGTCCGGTGAGGAACGAATTTTTCACACGCTACTGGAGATACTGAGCAGAAAAGTCCCACAATGGACTGCGTTGCAAACCGTTACCTTACTTTAGCAAACTTGACTTTTATGTGCAGTGTCTGCAGTAACGAGTGAAATGTTTGTTCCTCACCGGACCGTTAGAGGGCAGTCTAAGAAAGCAGGAGAGGACACCGTTCGTTTAATTAATATTTTTCGAACTTGCATTAAAAAAATAAATTATTCACCATACAATCTAATATATAATAAGGGTTATGGGACTATGACCTTCTTACTAGGAGGACCTGTGTTGAGAGCAGGCAATTTTTACAAATTTCGTCTATTATGGTTGGTTAGTAACCAACGTTGGATAAATAAGAGATTTTTTTATTTGTTTTCAATTATGGAAGATAATATTAACAACTCTCAAAATGAAATATAAAACCGAAAAGACATAGAAAAAAAAAAGATATCGGTAGAAACTGGCAATCAAGATTTCATTTGAGAGTTGTTAATTTTATCTTCAATGATTAAAAATAATTTACAATGGGGTTTAAAAGCTTCAATAAGTTATTCCAAAAATTGAATTTTTTGTTTGCTAGAATGTATGGATAAAAATATTATTTCATAAGGGTGACAAATCATGCTTGTTGTCTGGACACGTGCAGTATGTTTGGATCATATATGTCGCGCAAGTGGACGATCATTAATAAGATCAAAAAATACTTCAATTTCAATAGTCGGCAATGAAATACGATTGTGTATGATGTGAATGAAACAAGAAATGAATCTACGAAAATAGTAGCATGGCGTTCAATGTTATCTATCTACTTCTACTGGGAAATCTGGAAACCTGTCAAACTTGTTAAATTTTTGTTACTACTCAGACTCTCTAACAAATAAACAATATATATCTACATATAATAAAAAAGGCGTGATAGATAATTAGTTGGAAACGAAATTCATTACTGAACAGAATTATTTGAAAAGGGGTTGGGAAAGGAAAACAGCCATTTGTAATTAAATAAACAAATTTATATCTATTAAGAAGCGTAGGTACAAGTTCCAATAAGCTTTTAGATATTTCATGTCGAGAACTAAGTGGCAACAACACAAACTGAAAAACCAATCAATTCTGTTTATTCGTTTATCTCCAATGGAAAATTGAAGATTTTATCGTCAGAGTCGCTCATCGACGGCTTACCGTGAAAACCTTCAGTGTTAAGGCCGTACCAAAAATGAGTTACACACGTCAAATTATTATGCGAATAGTTTAGAAACGAACCTGTGATTAAAATACTCATCTATTTATCGCAATCTCAATTAAACGGGTTTTCATTAATATTTTTCAAAGATTACAGGGGTAGAACAAAATAGGTACAGGAAAAAAGAAATGTAAAAAATATACACAAACCAGTAGTAGCAACTAGTAGAAGTAAGTACCTACATACTCTAAAATGATTACACCCCCAGCTCCTGACATTTGATGGCAACATGCTAAACTAGCGCCCTCTAGCAGCCCGAGGTGTACGAGTTGTTTTTTTCATTCTTACTAAATTATAGAAAGCGAAAATTCTAAAAATAAATATTAGGTAACCTACATATGATTTTACTCCTTTTTTGATCATAAATCAATAAAACATTATAGAGGCAATTGGATTTGTACCAACAGTTATAAGCATCGCCGCTCGGCAGTCGCGCTCGGTCTGGTGGATTAGAAAGAAATTAAAACACTTACCGAATAAATTGTTATAAATTTTCTCAAATTTATTATTTTTACACTTCTTTTGGTTTAACATATTACAATTCTTATAATTTTTATTTACTTTATTTTAAATACATAAATGTCCTCAATAAAGCATATTTAAATAAAAATTAATGATAAAAATGTTGTGATATTGTGTTGCGATTGTACCTACAAGAAAAGGTGATGGAAAAACATAATGAGGATCAGTGAGAGAGTTTTATGATAATTTTTCACCACAAAAATGAAATAAGGAATAGAGTTACATGAGAATTATTAGTTTCATGAGCTTTGTAGGAAACAAGATGAGATAAATATGTTAATTTTACTGGGTGACAGATGCCCACGTCATCGAATTCGGAGGGAAAAAAACATCTCAGGCGTGGGCTTAGTTTATTAACCATGTAATGTATGAAATCGGTTGAAGTGATACGTGTAGATAAATAAGCAAATGGTTTATTTAAACACAATTAAAAAATATATATTAATTGATAAACTAAAGTTCTTAAAAACTTAAGACAAGATTTTTGTGCATAGCGCAAAGGGTAACAATTATTTTTATAAACAATAATTATTAGCCTGAAACACTCATCCAAATTGAAAAAAACCTTTCCGAGCAAAGATAAATGTCGCCGACAGGACTCGAACCTGCACCCTTCTGATTGCCGGTCAGATGCTCTACCGTTGAGCTACGTCGGCTTATCGCAAACCCGCCAAGTTAATCAATATATACTAGTGTTTCATTCAATAATTACTGTTTTTATTATATTTTCACTAGTAAACAACCAACTTTATTAGTATGAGAAAGGCTTGTAACGGCTAAATCCCTCAAATAGATGGCGTCGAGACAAATTATGTCTACATTTTTAATGGTGAAAATTGCTTTGACTTGTCAAATATTGATAAATATTTGACAAGTCAAATATTCAAATACTTGTCAACGGTAGAGCATCTGACCGGACATCAGAAGGGTGCAGGTTCGAGTCCTGTCGGCGACATTTATCTTTGCTCGGAAAGGTTTTTTTTCAATTTGGATGAGTGTTTCAGGCTAATAATTATTGTTTATAAAAATAATTGTTACAATTAAAAAATATTATATCGATGCTAGAATTGAAATAAATGCGGCTTTTAAAGGAAAGGCTGTGGTATTGATACTGTTTTACTGAATGAACGAAGATGACGTAAAATGGCGAGTAGAATAGTTAGTAGCACATGGAATTCTGGATCAGTCCATCAATAATCAATACTACGGGCCGATAGGGGGCTTCTGCGTTTTTTTAATATCAAACACGCTCTCAAACCCCCATGCTGGCAAGTTGAAAGTCTCCATTTTAAATCCCATTAGTTATTTATAAAATTTTAGTTTTTTATTTATTTTTATATTTAAATATTACTAATTACAATACATGCTATTAAATTTTATCGTGCTTAATTAATGTGGTTCTTAAAATTTGAATTGAACTTACTAATTGGTCTAATTTTGATTTTAGTTTTTGGCAGCTTATTATCCCAAACTTTTTTATGTATTGGCTTTGCCCTTTTTTGGCAGTCTGCTTTCATTACGTGTCCTTGTATTATGTCTGTTATTGATTGTTATTTTATGTTTAAATATCATTGCGATCGATGACAGCGTCTGTTTCACTATTAGCCAATTTAGCATCTAGCTACTTTTGAAACATATTTAGTCTGAGTATTATTCTCATTGCTTTGATTTAGAGAATTTGCAACTTATTTTGTTTTCTGTCGTTACACAAGAAAAGAATTGTTGAGCAGTAGTGAAAATGTGTAGCAATAATGGAGTTGTATGTTGTGATTTTGGTTTTTCTGGATTTTTTTTAATTTTCCCAAAAAAGAAATCTTCGCAATTTTCTTTTGTATATACACAACATGCCTGTTAAAGGTTAATTTGTATCTAATATAGCTCCTAAGTATATATTTCACATTAGTAACATTTTCAATAATTTCACCACCAATTTTAATTTCGTTTTCACTGCATGTCTTCTGTGATTCAATTTTAATTTATTTCGTCTTTTTTATATTCAAATTAATTTTATTTATTTTCTGCGGTCTTAATACATATTTCAGTTCATTATTCAAAATATTGATTAATGTATCGTAATTATATTCAATTATGTATATCTTCGGCAAATAGTCATATACAACAATTTGTATTTTTACCGTGCCATTAATAGACTTTAATGGCAATAGAGGTCCGAGGACTGATCCATGCGGTACTCCCAAATTATTCTGCATTGGTTTTGAAAATCGATTATTTACTTTTGTTATTTGTTTTCGTTTTTTCCTAAATACTTCTATTTATTTTATAGTTACATCTGAGATACCAATTTATTTCTTACCACTATTTCCCTATCTGGAGTTTCAAATGCATTGTAAAAATTAAAAATATTGCCAAGATAAATTTATTACTATGTATTCCTTCCTTCCGTTCTTCAACGACTATGTTTAATGCTGTTTCAAGAGAGTCATTAGATTTGAATCCAGATTACTCTTGGTATAAAATATTGTGTTTGTCTTCGTAAGTAATCCAAAATTTGTTCTTTAATTTTCAGTTAAAGCATCTGTTCATGCTTTGTTAATGTGTTGATTAGATGAAATTCCTCACATTTTATGGTATTTTTAACTTTTGGGACGGGGATAATAGTGGGTACTTTCCATGACTGGAAATTTTCCGTCATTAATGTTATTTATTTCTTATTATACTGATAATTAATTCTTCTGTTCATTGAAATAATTTTGAGATTGGGTTTATTTAAAAAATTCACTTCAACATTATTCAATAACTATTAATGAAAAGTTTAGACCACAATAGATTGGCTTTAAACAACAAAACCAAATCTATAATTTAAAAAAAAAAACAATAATTTAACAATTTAGTAATTAAAAATGTACTTTGTTACCACCACTTTTATAAAAATAATTATATATCTCTTCATGTTTCGACAGCAATGCTGTCATCCTCAGGAATATATGAATACTAAAAAAAATTATGATTGCAACTATTTTTACACAGGAAAGACTTTCAAAATTTCAGTATGAGAGTTAAGGAACTCCTAAGGTGTTTAAATAATAACAACTATTCTGAATTTGCAAATCACATTTTAGAAACCAATCATTCCTTCGATATAAATAAAGGTTTAAAAATTTTACATGAGAAAAAGTATCAATAGCGAATTAAATTTAATAAATAATCTTTTTTTTTTTAAATAGCTCTTAAATTTATATTAATATTAATGATAATAATAATTTGTTTGTAATGTCTAATATAAATTTGTTATTCAATGTTTTATAGTTATTTTTTATTAGCATTTTTGATTAATTACTTACCTACTTTATTTAATTTTTGTTAATGTTTATAATTTGTATATTCCTGAATTATTGTTCTAATTTTTATCATTTGTCCATATTTTAATTTTTGTTTTAGTATTCATATATTCCTGAGGATGACAGCATTGCTGTCGTAACATGTAGAGATATTTATTTATATTTATAAAAGTTTATTTTACAAAGTACTTTTTAATTATTTAATTAATAAAGACCCCACAAAGTTACCAATCGAATAAACCACCACAAAGTTAGAATCTTTAAAGTTCACCTTCGTGTGTCAGAAATGTCTTTCCTAGACTTCGTAAAATTCAAAAGGGGTTTCCTCTTTTTCCACACCTTGTTGCTAGAAAATTCGGTTCCGATTTTCCGATACGCTACGTGTTGTAATATCCGAACACACTCTATTGTACGTCAAATTTCATGCGCTTACATAACCTCAAACCCTGAAAAAAACTGTTGAAATTCTCCTTTCCGTTGTGGAATACCCCATTGTACGTTGTCGGCGAGACGCGTTCTGAGTTCTGATAGGTATCAGGTGGATAAATCAATCATGTTGGCCACAATATAAAAGCGGACACGACTATTACAGGGAAACTCATTTCGAGGGAATGATAACCCGAAAACGTATTGGTTACGTTCTGTCTATTATTTAAGAGAAATCTCGTTTTCTGCGAACATGACATTTTCATCAACCTTATCTTCTTTATTATTTTATGAAATTGACATTTTTTCTAAAATAAAATTATATCTTTCCAAAAAAATTTTTTCAAAAGAAAATTAAAGGGATACACATGCGAAGCTTTAACTTTTATGATAATGTTAAACATTATTCCTGTACTACATCTAGGTTCATTCCTGACCTTACCTGTAACTTTATTGTCTAACGTTTCCTACTTGTTATTTTTATAAAGTGTGATACTTTTTTTATTGTTTCATATTTGTTTTTATTACCAAAAGCGTAATTTTTCTAAACGTTAACATTTTATATTGATGAATTACTTCATTCATTTGGACCGCCACACAACATTACCGAAATAAAATTTTGGATATTATTTGTTTTTGTTATTTCTAATTTTGAAACAGTCAATTTATGGTGGAATTCCATATTAAAATGGTTTTTTTTATTAAAAAACCTTTGTAACTTTTTTCCACTTATTTATTTAAATGAATTACTGAAATTGTTTTTGTGTTTAATTCGTAGAACTCCGGACCGCTGTTCGTCATGGACGTCTGTGCGCCCTTCTTTGAATTATTTGCACCACTTGCGCACCATTTGAAAACTCATGATCGTTTCTCCATACACTTCTGTCAGTTGAGAATGAATTTTCGTCGCCAAATAGCCTTTGGCACACAAAAAACGAATCACGGAGCGTACTTCACACCTCGCGGGCGATGCGATCGGGCGCTCCATTATTTACGGCTGCCAAACCGATACTGGAGGGCGAAGACGAAGCTACGATCCAGAATTTAAAAAAATAATAATTTCCCTATTTAAAAAAAATAGGGAAACTTATTTTACGGACATAGTTTTTTGAAAACAATTTTTTTTAATTCGGAAAGAGTTCGGTCACCATGATTGCCTGTCATTTAAGCGTATTATTTGCACGGAATGTTTTAGTTATCTATTATTGGAAAATATTAAATTAATTTTGTAAAGCCTCGCATGAAGATAACGAAGTAAATGCAACTCGTACTGTCTTGCGATGGCTTCTTCGATTAATTATTACCAGGTAAGCTCGTTAACTGAATTAGTTACCCGAGACAAAATACTCATTGAACGGTATTAATTATTTTGCAAAATTTGATAATACTATCGATAACAGTTGATGTCGTTTTTGGTGGCCGTAGTACAATAATTTGCAGAAGCGCGTTATGATTTATGAGGTATTAAAAAAATGTGATGTTTTTGATTCTCAACGATTTTATTAAATACATTTATGCATATTTTTAAACCTTTATCAAAAAAAAGTGTTGAAAGAAAAGTATTAAATAAAATCAGGAAAATTACAAACTAATGAGAAACGGAAACCAATTTATAACACCTACTTTTAAAACAACTCTAATGCAAAACCATTATTTTTATCAAGCCATAAAAAAATTCAGTCACCTCCCCATTGAGATGCGCTATCAACAAATAGAACCAATGGACCAATCGAAAAAAAAAAAAATATTCAACTTATATTTTATAACTTATTGAAGTTTGTAAACCTTATTGTAATATTTAATCACTGAGAAGATAATATTAACACATCCCAAATGAACCACGAAACCGAAAAAACAACAGAAATTAAAAACATTACAAAATTCAATAAGTTTTAAAAAATAAATTGAATATTTCTTTCCAGACTTTTTAAAATAAGTCAATAGATGTCTCATATAAATAAAAATCGGGTAGGCATATCCGAGACTCTATTCCGATTGTAATTGAATTCGGGATGAAACTTTGCAATCATCATAAGGATAGCAGCCAATAATATTGGATTTATAAAAATGGAGGATAATATTAACAAATCTTGAACTTGAAGTATGATATCGGTGTAAATGGCGTAAATGAACTGGTCTTATTAGCTAAGTTGGTAAAGCGGTTACCCCGGATAGGTAGAGGTCCTGGGTTCGAGTCCCAGATGCGACTGAAATCTTTTTAATTGTTGTTTTTTCGGTTTCGTGGTTCATTTGGGATGTGTTCATATTATCTTATTCAATGATCAAATAAATAAAATTAAACTCTTCTTTAAAAAAAAGCTTACGTACCCAACATTTTATAAATTGAAGCAAATGACATATTATGTACTTCCCAAAGTAAAAATCTTGGCTCCCTTATCAGACGCAATAACTATTTTCTAATAAGCTATTATACATGACCAAGAATACTTAAATGAAATCTTTTGTAAAATACATGAAATAAAAATAAAAATTATTCAAAAGAAAATTAATAATAGTTATAACGTTGATTGGTGGATACATTGATCCTGTGTACGTTGTAAATTCGGAAAGGTTTGGTGTTTTTTTTTTGTATTGAAGGATTTATATTTGTAAAAAAAACTGCATGCTTTACTAGGCAAGAGAATGAATCAGATGCTACCCTAAAAATGAAAAATCCAATACAGTAAAGAAAACAATTTTATAGGTTTTAAGAAACATTGGCCTTCTAGCATCAAAATTTCACTAGTGTTATGCTAATGTAATTGTGTTTAAATTTAAAACTCCATTTAATTTTTCTATAACTTAGGAGGAATCAAATTTAATAACGTGACTATTAAGTTCTGAAAGTATTTTAGTTTTGTTATTGTTGTGATGGCTATTTCGGCGTTCAGCAAAGTGTGGTGAGGCCACTAAGATATGACTTAAATGATTTTAGTTACCCCGACTTACTCTAGGCATACAAATAAAATACGGAAGAAGGGGTAGATAAAAACTTCCAATGAAAACCAACTGGCCTGAAATATTATCAAACAACAGCAGTATCCTCGGCCTGCGCTAAACTTGCAGGCCGAGGATACTGCACTTGGGAGGAATATTACCAGCAATATTGCCTGCGGAGTAGTATACGACAGGAGAGTGCTCGGTGCATAATATTGCATATTGCTTGCTGCGGACTATATTGGCCGTTGCGCCGGACTTATATTGCACATGAAATCCCGCGAACTAATGTACTATGAAATCTACTTTATGGGTTCTTTAAATATATATATAATAATAAATAAATAATATTAACCAATCTCAAATGAAATATCAAACAAAAACAACACGGAAAATAAAATAAAAAAAGTTATTGGTCACATCTGGGACACGAACCCAGGACCCATCGGTCTATCGGAGACAAGAGCTCGATCAAATTGAGTTAATGCTACCTCATTGCTTGCTTTCCGTCACTTTTATCGATATCATATTTCAAATAAATCCCAAATATTTTTTGGCTGCTATCTTTCCATATGACCGCAAGATCTACCCGAATTTATTTGCAATTTAGATAGTGTCTCGGATATACCTATCCGATTTTTATTTATATGGGACATCTATTAACTTTTTCTATAAGTCGATAGATATACCGTCTGGTCCCTAATAGACTGAGATGCCCTGGATTCTTGTCCCAGATGCAATCGGTACATTTTTTTTTATTTTCCATTTCTTTTCTGTTTCTTATTTCAATTGAGATTTGTTAATATTATCTTCAATGATTAAAAAAATATATTAAAATGAGGTTCATAAACTTCAATACGTTATTCCAATTAAAAATAAACATATTTGATGGGAAAACTCACAAGAGTCACCGACTGCAAGGATCCAGGGTATATAAGGTATTCTAGTTAAGGGAAGTCAAGGAAGGAAGTAAGTAAGTGAAGAGGGGAATGAGATCGAGAAGTGGAACGTCGGCAAGTACCCGGAAATCTGATCTTCCTAATTGAAACACGACTTAAGCCATTTGAAGCGATTTGTTGATTCTGAACTGTTGAACAATGAGATGCTAAGAGCATCGCCATCTCTGGAATGACGTTCAAATATACAAAGATGTTTTATTTCACTTACATAAATTTGTGACAAAACCAATTAAATTGAACATATTTTATGTGTATGATATTTTTAAATTGTGTTAGAATATAATTTTTAAATAATGATCAATTCATAGGCATGTATTAGAAAATATGCGTAAAATAAAAAATAAAAAAACTTATCGTTTACTCTACCAAATGAGCTATACTCGTATATCGGGCCAATTTACGGATGTGGCGTTTTTTCTCACGTAGCAGTTAAAAAGGGGGAATTCGTTGTTTTTATTTACATTTTACATTTTTTTAAAACCAATCTAAATCACACCCATGTGGTGCCGGGGAAACTACCCCATTTTATTAAATTTTATGAGAAGTTTGCTAACATGTCGTTTTTATTTTAATGCCCTTGGTACCCTTGGTGAAAAAACAATGCACGCCACTGCAAGCGCGGGGCTCAAGTGCTGCCGAGCGCGAGGCTTTGATATACACCATCGCACTAAGTCGTGACAATGCAGCGCTTTGCTACTAAGTCTGGATTATTTCGGCATAATTTCAGCGATAATGGACTATCGATTTCCAATAATGTTAGATTTTGGTGTTTGTTGGTTGTTAATATATTTATTAAAATCATAAATAATAGAAAAGATGTGCCATGAACCATTATTACTAACAATGAAACCTCGCCTAGCAGCATCGCCTGAAATAGCATCTACACACAGAGCGCCCCGCTTTTGTTTCTACCTATACACCAAACACGTAAATTTCATTGGCTTCAGCGCTTTGATTGTCCATGCAGTTTGGATGTAGCTCGGCCACAGTCGGTAAGTTTGCATGCCATACCTTATTTTTTTTTTCATTATTTTTTTATAAAACCAAAAAAAAAAATACAGCTTAAGGCCCCGCAATAAACTCTCCAGAATTTAGATTTAGGCAAAAGGTCTGTCTAGCATCGGCTCTGAATCCCTCCTGACCGCTGTTGAAAGACAGATATGATCATTCGAAAGATAGAAAGAGCGCGCCAATATGAAGCGTTTAGAATAAATGGGTGTAAGTGACAATTCTAAAAATATTAATAAAAAACGACATATTTAAGATAGATAAAAAATCTCAAGACGAATATCTTAGGAAGCATTTAAAGAAACACTACGATGTTGGTAACAGAACACACCCGTTTTTTTTAATTTTCGGAGCATACTTTGCGATTCTTTTCTATCGAGGGAATTTCATATAATTACATTTTTAGCCCGTTGACTGATTAGAGATTATCATCAATTTTTTTTTTAAGTGCTTAAAACCTCCAGTTTTTAAGGGATATTTGTAATACATCCATAGGAATTCTGTTTTGACGAGCCTTAACAATGAAATCTTTGCATGTGGCCAGAAGAGGAATTAAAGACACCATGTTTTTTATTATTCTACTCCCAAAATATTTTCCGATGGGTTGCTTCAAACTTATCCAGGTTCTGTGTTTAATACTTCCTAAAATGGATCTCCTTAGGGTTACAAGTTCACTTCATTATTTTATAAAAAGACTATCCATAGTTCCACAAAGATGACATAGACCTGAGGGAAGTCTGTTGGTCCCTCTGGGCCTCCTGTAAGGATTTAACTATATACTGAATATTCACAGACACAAATGGTGAGAACATATGCAAATAAATCTTATTTAAAGGCGTGATTTACTTAAGACGGGCATCTTCGTTATCCTTGGCAAAATACCACACCATGCTTCTTAAATATAATTATACGTATTTTATTATTCATAAAATAAAAGTAATCCTGTTGATAAAACGAGTTTCATTTATTTTCAAGACCCTAAAATCAATCAGTTTATTTATTGCGTATTCTTTTTCATCTCTGTAGTAATTTTTCTACGTCCTGAATAAATAGAATTTCAAATAAATCCTTCACGTCTGAGGCATATCAGTTTCCCTAACAATGGACCACAGTCATCTATTCACTCTGTTCAGCCATTATGTAACAACAATTGCTTGGACCATACTGTTGTTTATACCATTTCCACAGTCTCCGTGGGGTGATTGAGTACTCATTTAAATGAATTTATTTTATTTGACAGTACTAGAGACAATTACTCACGAGTGGATGGTTGAAATATTCCAATTAATATTATCTACCATGCTAAATATTATGTATACGGTACAGTGAATAGATAAAGCAAATTACTATAATACATATGTCTAGCTAGGAATTAATATCGACCAGGCAAAAATAATGTGACTTCAACTTACATGTACTCAATTGATGATAAATTACTATGTTTTTCAAATATAAATGTTTCTAATGTAAATCAATAAACGTATTATATTTAGCTCGATATATTGGTATTTTGCTCTGACGGCCTCCGTGGACGAGGGGTAAGGCTCCCGACTACGAATCCAAAGGTCGCGGGTTCAAATCCGGCGTGCGCAAGTAATTTTTATTTAATTTATTTGTGTTGTAAATAATTTAAAAATAATATATATATTATATTTGCGCACGTTCCAGAGTGGAAGATACTCTCAGTATCGCTCCGGTGAAAGACCGCCATTCAGAATTGAAACGTTGCTTGAAATGGCTTTTAGCCGTGTTTGGTGACCAGATCTGAATAGCCAGGTATTTTCCCTTTTCCCCACCTTCCTCTCCACCCCCTTATCCTTCCCTTCCCCAATACCTTCAGCCTCACAACATTCCCCAATTGGGAATGCCATTGTCTAACTGGCTTCAGACGGTTGGGTGCAGTTTGGGACTCTTGTGCGGTATTCATATTTTTTTTTTTTTTTATATGAATACCTCACAAGAGTCTCAACTGCTCCGAACCGTCTGGAGCCAGTGAGACTATGGCATTCCCAATTGGGGAATGTTGTGAGGCTGAAGGTATTGGGGAGGGGAAGGAGAAGAAGAGGAAGGTGGGGAATACCTGGCTATTCAGATCTGGTCACCAAACACAGCTAAAAGCCATTTCAAGCAACGTTTCAATTCTGAATGGTGGTCTTTCACCAGGGTGATACTGAGAGTATCTTCCACTCTGGAAATATAAAAAAAAAGATACAGAAAAAGTTTTTAAAAAAGATGATTATAGCTTTTTAAACGTAAGTTTGTCTGAAAACACGTTAAATATTATTTTTAAAGGTTTTGCGTGTAATATACCATTTTCATTTTTAATCTGAATCTTTTAACAATGCTTTGCCTTAAATTTTTTTTTAACAAAAATTTGTTTCTTTTGGACTAGAAGTAAGACCAAGGAAGGTGCACTGCACCTGGTACTGGAATAAGCTTCATTTTAAAGGGGTCTATCGGTTTTAGGAGGTTGTATTAAATACATCTACTGTATATAATTAAAAAACGTTTTTGTAAAGTCAAATGTAATATTGTTAATTGTAATACAATGGAAAATAATACTTATTTTCCAAGGACATTGAATTTCATGAATTCACACAATAAAACAATAAAAGTAAACTAGAAAAATAACCAATACTTTGAAATAAACCCACATAAGCAGCAAAGTTTTTATGGAAAGATCTAAATGTAAAGTTTAAAAAAATTAACATTTGATTTAAATACATTAGTTTTCTCTGCAAACATTTATGTCATAAGTTCTGCAGATTATTTAAAGATATTTTCAGGCAATGCAACAAATTAAAGGGATTAAGGTCATGACTTGTGACAGTTCTCCGCCTTTGGTAAATTAAATTTGCTTGTCTCCGCTGGAATCTGTAAACTTGTCGGTTAACCTTTACGTACTCTGTTAGGTAGGTACCGGGGTAGCTTTATAATTTTAAATTGTTGATTCGTTAAGATTAAGCAATTCGGTTGACTATGTTTTTATGGTTCACCTGTCTCCGCCCGATTCCACAAAGTTGTCCGTGTTATTAAGTTTAACCATTGTCATACCATATCCGGGTACCCTTCAAGTTGTATTAGCAGTCGAAATGTTAAAAAGAAACGAGATTGAGTAGATTTTCCACGTATGTTCTAAGAGCATTGCGATTTACCTTTCCCAGACGGTTCTAGAAAATTCCGCCTGTTTCCGTGCTGTATACTATTCTACTATATGAGAAGGATGGATCGGGGATATTTGACTGAATAGAATTATAATTAAAACAGACTAAGTTTATTTCATTCTTAGTCACAACGATATTTATCGGAAGGAGGAAACACAGAAGATTTTAATATTTAGAAAATATAAACGAAGCAATCGGTACCCGAAATCGAATGACATTATGGTTTTTCGCTAGCTTTGACATTAGGGTACGTATTCTGGCATGCGCGTGTCGGTGTAGACCATTTAACAATGATTGCCAGTGAATTTGTTTAATAGTAGCAGTTCCTATAATTTAAAGAGATAAATAGAGACATGTTAACTTAGTTGACAGTACCGGAAAAGAAAGGTTAAATAGTTAGTTGAAGGTTCAACGCTAAATAAGAATTTGCTTTCTCAGTTATATATTTAGTATCTAATGTAAATATGGTAAAAAAAGGCATTAAGTATTTTGTGTCAGTTTTAGTCTCTTCATATCTCATCTCTTCACCTCTCTTTCATTGGCATTTTCTTAGTGGTTTCTAATAATTTAATAGGGTGTTTCGCTAAAATATTAAATTTTATTTCTTGCAGAGAAGCCGGTCCATTCTTATATCAGATTTTCTTAATCAAATCAAAAATGCTTCAATATTGTAAAACTGTTATGAATTATTCGTAGATACCCCTTTAGTCATCTTATCAATCAAGTAGTGCTTTCAATCCCCATGTACGCACTTTTAATATTTTGTTTCGGTCTAAGGAATGTCCAATAAAGGTGTTTTAACTTTGGTTAAGTAATTAAACAAAAATTATTCGATCTCATTTCTCATTACCTTGATTTGTTTATTTTTCAATTGGCAACCCTATTGTACCCTTACAAAACGAACGCGGGTACCCGAATATCTAACAATTACAGTGCCACAATAATTTTTCAAATTCAGTGTGCACGCGAGGGTTAAGACCACAAGTTGTTTTGCTTATTTAATTTGCAGGGTTGAATAATGTTTTCTCCCCTCCAGCTTAATTTTGTGCCCGACTTAGTTTAGGAAAAAGAAAATAAATCCTCCCGTTTGAAAAATAATCCGACGGCGAGTTTTATGGCATACTCTTAAAAAAATTATCACGCAGCCTGCTAATCTTCTCCCATAGCAATTGCATAATATGACACAGTTTCATTTAAGGATTTTATAAATGGGGACTGTCGGATTATAAGCCAAGTAAAACAACTTTTTAGACTACTTACTTAAATATATCTGGAAGGGAGATAATACAGCAATCTTAACAAAGTGGTAACCGTGGTTAACCAGTTTTATTATAAACGTTATCATCTTAAATATAGCAATATAAATTTAGAGGAATAATATAATATCAGTTGGATAGGGTATTCCGCAATTACTATGGAACATAATGTCCTAAAATAATTTTTAAAAACTAAAACATTTCAAGAATACAACAACAACCATTTTTGAATTTCGATCGAGTTTGGATATAGCCGGTAATTAATCATAACTAATAAATAAATACCTACCGGTAATTTCATGTAACTAATTAATCAACAAAATATTTGATTAACCTATGGTGTGGCGGCGTTGTCACCATGAGAACATTTGTACCTTAGAGTAATAATTTGTACACAGTTTATGGTTGGTATTATCTATTCATGGGTTTGTATACTTTAGAAAATGTTTGTAGCATATTTAACTTAATCGTGATCGCTTGTTAGCGCAAGGACCGATCAGACATTTCATTTTGCATTGCTTGAAGCGGGGGGCAAGTAATGTAAACTATTTGAAATTGCTGATATCAGAACGCCTCGCGCCTTTGAGTGGTCTGGTTGTTTACAAGGTAAGATTATTGTTTTTTATTTACAGGAGAACCTCAAAATAATTTTTTTTCTATTTTGAAGGACTATTATTCAATCGTCAGAAAATACGATAAAACTACAAAAAATATTCTGAGAAAAAAACCATTTCTCTGAGTATATGTAACTATTCTATGAGAACGACTAGTTCTATTAACATACACATTATGTATTTGAAAAATGATAGAATTTTATGTCCGGCGCACGACGGAATCGGTATAGTAGAGTTTCTGAGTTTTCACATTTTCATGGAGAATTATTAATATTAATTTTAATAATAAATATGAGTGGTAGATTCGTTAAAGGATATTTGTCAATGAAAATAATAAATAAGTATTGTAACGTAACACATAATAACTGATTTCCTAGAAAAAAAATTGTCCAGAGACTAAGACAAAAAAACGATGAACAAAATCGTTCATTTGGTCGGAAGACGGATAGAAGAATATAGTAGGTACGTGAGAAGTAGGTACCGGTCATTTATTTTATTAGTCACCAATGCATTAAGTGTTCCGTTGAATATTTAATATGATTTGAATAACAACGAGGTCCATATAATAGTTTGACCTGAAAGAACACAACACAACCTACATTTAGACAGAGTGGTAGATACTCTCAGTATCTCCCTGTTGAAAGACCACCATTCAGAATTGAAACGTTGCTTGAAATGACTTTTAGCCGTGTTTGGTGACCAGATCTGAATAGCCAGGTATTTCCCTATTTCCCTACCTTCCTCTTCCCTTTCTCCTTCCCCTCTCCAATACCTTCTGTCTCACAACATTCCCCAATTGGCTCCGGATGCTTGGGAGCAGTTTGGGACTCTTGTGTGGTTAATTAATATTAAAAAAAAGACGATGAAAGGGTAAAAGGGGTCAACCGGTAAGTACCTTCAAATAGCGAGGCGGATTTGGGTACCGCTGCGCCGCCCCGAAAACTATTCATTCTATAAGCAACACCTCTACCATAGGTCACCCCAAGTGGTTCGCTACGTTTGGTGACTTAGCAGGGGTGAGGTTTTTCCAGGTGGATGCGTCTGCCCACCAGCCGCGTGGTGAGTCGGATAGTAGGAGGCCGGTTGAGACCGACCCATCACCTTGCACCGCAGTAGGAGAGATACATATCAATACGTCCGTCACTTCTAGACACAGTGACCCTCCCAGATTATTTTTTAATACTTAATAGGATCCCAATGACGTCTTTAGGCACTTAAAAAGTCTGTTCTTTCATATTATAACGATAGATCGTCATAGAAATCAACATTTCAGATGATTTTTGTTGCTCATCCCGCAGTTTTTGGCATATCCATCGCAATTTTAAGGGGTCATGTGACAATACTTTAAAAAATTTCAAATATACGACAGTCAAAAAATCATAAATATAAGTAGCACATGATTCCATTTATATGGCACTGTTTTATTAACCAGAATAAAAAAATCTTTGGTATAACCAACATTTTTTCAGAAAACGACGCGACGGTTAAAAATAGTTAAAAAAATATTATCGGTGTCAAAAAAAAGAAATACAGAAATTTTAAACGTAATCAATATGATGCACAATATGCAGGCATGAAAACTAGACAGTTTAATACTAGAATGAGGGAAAATGATCTCTTTTTACGAATTAATAACTATTTCCAGTTTGCCAATCACTTATCAGAAACAGGCGATAGCTTCAATAGGAAAAAAAAAGTTTAAATATTCGAATATTAATACAAATTTTAAATTGAACGCATTGAAAAACTTAGAGACAAAAAAAACTTAATAAAATAATAGCACCCTGTAAGTCACCTTTGCTAACCGTGTTTCTTTATTTTGACTCCTCCCATCCCACCCCCTCCAAATCACCACTCCCACTACCCCCCACCTAACAATATCTAATTACTTTTGTACTCGTATGATTTAAGTTGGTTTTAAGAACGCCAGTGAATGAATAATACGGAATCGAAACCTTTAGCAAATTAATGATATCAAGTAACAAATGTAAATCGGAAATTAAAACTCTTCAAAAACAAAACAAAAGAGAAGTTTAATTAACTCGACAGTTGAGCCCTTTTGTCTTTTCATAGTCCATTTAAGGTGATCGACCGGCTAAAATTCCAACGAATTAACGCGCTCCTTATGCAGGTGGCGACAAGGTTCAGATTCCCGCTTAACATCGGCCGCATGTTTGGATTTACGCAAAAAAACCATTACCAAAATGCGTGTTTTATTCTATTCTATAAAATTCAGGCATAATTATTAAAATGTTTTACGGTCATATTCTAAATAGCTTAATTTACCACAGTGAACAATACAACAATATCGGAAGAGGCGTTCGAAAGTAGGGAGTTTGCGCTTTAAACATTTTTTTAATGTCTGATACTCTATTTTTTTTCTGGGCTTATAAAAAGACACTGGTTAAACGAAATGCCGGGTTAATGGAAAGGCCAAGGTGTGTTCTACTTACAGTATTTAATTAAATAATCTATGTTATTTCTAGGCCATAAAATTCTAATACCGAAAACACACGATTTTGCATTACTTGACATTGCATCGCCTTAAAGTGCCGCAT
The DNA here is from genome assembly GCA_022606495.2 of Halesus radiatus. NCBI lineage: Eukaryota > Metazoa > Arthropoda > Insecta > Trichoptera > Limnephilidae > Halesus > Halesus radiatus. The sequence continues at coordinate 28,600 of JAHDVE020002645.1, forward strand.
TTCGTCAGCAGCAGCCGGTGCCGGTGGCCATCTACCCTGGGTGCGACTAAGTGGGCCAAGGCCTCGCCTGCACCCTATCGCGCCCGGAACGAGGAGCCTCGTTCTAATGACTCGAGACATTATCAAACGCTCATTCCTTTCCACCCAAGAAGCGCCCACATTATTTTCTTTCACAGCAACTTTATTTCAGCTGCATGTTGTCATTTCTCGGTTCTTGACATTTTGAAGACATTTGTAGATAAAGTTCACTTTACGTTAAAACGCTTTGCGTTGCATGCATGGGAACGAGAATTACGTTTTTTGCAGAAAAAGGCTGGGAATTTGCCTTGAGAGAATTCACAATTTTAGCCATGTTCTTTGATAACCTAAAAACTATGACAACGAAAACTGTAGAATATTAATGAATAAAAATTGAAGAAAATTATACATACGTGCATACTTAAAAAAAAAAGTTATGAAAAATTGTATCAATTCATCACTGCAAATATGCAGACAGAGATATAATTATACCTGGCTATTTTTTTTAGCTGCGTTGCTGTGGAATAATCAAATAATATTCATTTATTTTTTTTTTACATTACTAATAAACATGTTTAACACATATGCGAAATACTTATATATCTAAAATGCAAAGATACCAAGACATACCAAAATCTAAATTAAAAAAAAAATGCAGGCAGTATTGCTAGTAATCGGGTCAATGAGGTGAGAATCGATAGGATTTCCCTTCTGAACCTCCCTGTACTGACAAAAAATATGTCGATATGAGAGTAATGTACTCACCACTCTTTTTAAGTAGACTATAATTTTATATTAAAATTTTATATGTAAAATAATTTATAATTGCTATTTACAGTATCGTGAGTTTGGAAATGTTTTAGATTGGTGTCATAACGTGACAACCTGTTGTGTAAAAAAAAAATAGTTCCAAGGTTATAAAAAATGATGTTGCAGGATTTAGATACGTTCATATAACATAATTAGTAAATGAAATTAAAATTACTTTGTAATCACCACTTTTTTATATGTAGATGTCAACATGTTTCGAAAGCGAAGCATTCCTTATCAGGACATACATAATTAGTTTACGTCATACGACGTGATTACAGTCCACGGCTTGATGAGCTTCGTAGAACAGGCCAAATTAGAAAGTGATGTATACGAAAAATATGTATACGAGTATATTTATATAAAAAAATAAATTACCAATATGGAATAATATCGTATTTATCTGGTAAAAACATAACGACAGAAAACTTAATGTGAATTCCAATATTTTAAATGTGTTACATATTCCATGCGACTTGGTTGACGCCTGACTTTCAAGGGTAGCTTTTCTCGAAGCATCCACTCCCACCCTCGAGTGAACCGGATAAGTTTGCAGGTAGAACGGAATGTCGAGTGGTTGTGTTTGAAGGCGTTTTCGGAGAACTATACTGGTGAAAACTCACAATTCAGAATAGAAACGTGGCTTGAAACAGCTTTAGCCGTGTTTGGTGACGAGATCTGAATAGACGCGTACTTTCCTACATTTCTCTTCCCATCTTTCCAATTCAGGATGCCATAGTCTCACTGGATTCGGTTTGAAAGTATCAGTCCTCTTTTGCAATATTCACATTAATAAATAAATACAAATTTTGGTCATCTTTTCATAATAAACAAACACTTCAAATAAATTCGAAAATACCATCAAAATTATGCCTCCAGTGGAGTAAACTACAATTTATTTATAGTTAAATTGGTACGCCTCAGTTCATCATCAATTGTAGTATTTTTGGATACCCTTAAAGTTATTATTAGCAAATAATTTATTTTACTACCCGCTTTTCCAAGGAACTGACTGTAGAAGATTTCTGACGAAAATATATTTTTTTAATTGATAAACTAAAGTTCTTAAAAACTTATGACAAGATTTTTGTGCATAGCGCAAAGGGTAACAATTATTTTTATGAACAATAATTATTAGCCTGAAACACTCATCCAAATTGAAAAAAAAACCTTTCCGAGCAAAGATAAATGTCGCCGACAGGACTCGAACCTGCACCCTTCTGATTGCCGGTCAGATGCTCTACCATTGAGCTACGACCGGCAAAAATAATATTTTTTTTCCCTATTTCAATGACAATTTACAAATATTATTAAAAAATACATATCTTAGAATACATACACAAACCTTTATTCTAGGAACCCATTAAACACAATGAATATACATCATAAATATTCACAATTATCCATAAATTGAAGAAATGCAGGCGTAAATTGCTTAGCTAGGCCAGTCGGTTAGTGTTTACCTAAAGTCATTAATTAGAAAATGTTAAAAATTCACCCATCTGTGCGCAAATGCGTCCACAGCCCGCAACACTGTAAATCACTAAAAGTGTAAAAATAAATCAAAAATGTTAATATCTATTAAAAGCTTCTTACGCTTTTTAAGGTCCAGTCCTAAACATTATAAATATTTCAATAAATACCAACTCTTCTTGTGCCACCAATCTTCTAATAAATGTAACATCAACAGAAAAGGGGGATAAAATATGTAAAACTTTCATCTCTGTACTTAAATTTGATAAGAAAACTGTGTTCATCTGTAGCGACCTGCCAGCTAAGTGTGTTTTTCTGTATCTGTCTGTGCATAATTAGTTAAAGAATAGGAAGTAATATTTGCACAGCGCCCTTGAGGTGATTTTCCACACAAAAACAGCGCTGTGAAAATCATCCAATTATTATTATAATTATTATAAAAGAAAAAGAAAACGAAAAAACAAAGCAAAGAGCATTCAGATAGAAACTAGACAAAACATAAGAAAAGTAAACGTCTTCAGATATTTAACGTAATATGCTTCAATATACTGGTATTTACTTGACCCAGGGGCATATTAAAGAGTTTAACTACTTCACAGTACTCAGTACAATGGACTAAGAGTCAATTTAATTTTTTTTATATGAATACCGCACAAGAGTCCCAACTGCTCCCAACCGTCTGGAGCCAGTGAGACTATGGCATTCCCAATTGGGGAATGTTGTGAGGTTGAAGGTATTGGGGAGGGGAGGAGGAAGGTGGGGAATACCTGGCTATTCAGATCTGGTCACCAAACACGGCTGAAAGCCATTTCAAGCAACATTTCAATTATGAATGGTGGTCTTTCACCAGGGCGATACTAAGAGTATCTTCCACTCTGGAACGTGCGCAAATACGAGGTGTGTTCAAAAGAAAAGGTGAATTGTTGTCAAAAACAAACCACTGATCCAAAATGGCTGATAATGCCAACATATGATAAACATATGTGTACCAACATAACAAAAAAAAATCGATAATCGAATGTACACAGCCCGCGAAAATTCAAAATTCACCTTTTCTTTTGAACACACATCGTATACTATATATTATTTTTATATAAATTAATTGTGAAACAGCACAAATTAATTAAATAAAATTTACTCGCGCACGTCGGGATTTGAACCCGCGACCTTCGGATTCGCAGTTGAGAGCCTTACGCCTCGACCATGGAGGCCGTCAATTGATGGTGATTTGAAATTAGTTGTGCCGACACAGAAAGTTCCAAAAGAAAAAATACGCCTTTATTTATTGAAGCCAGAGATCGCCGATCAAAACTTTTTACTGGACAAACAAATAAATCATTTTCAACTTTACAAATACAAAATTTAAATATCTTATTTAAAACAATAAAATACATTCCAATGATTTAACTGAAAAAATGTCGATGACAATAAATTGACTGTGTTTTTATTCCCATTGCTTATCAGTGTTTTATTATACTAATTTGTTTGTTGGAAGAAGGATATTTGGAAACAGTCCTACTTACAACATCCCATAAAAGGTTACGTTTTTTTTAATTTCATGAATTTATGTATCTCAACAACTTTTATTTCTACTTCAGTGTCTACAAAAGCAACAGAAATAATAGTAAAACAGTTAGTTTGAACATTTCACGACTGCTATATAATAATTATGTTTACTATGGTTATAAAAATTTTGCTGACTAAGCGGAGTCTTAATTTAATTTTGCTAATTTGCTTTTGTAGTAGGTGCTTCAAGCGATGTTAAATAATATTTAACAATTAACAACTATGAAGAAAAAACAAAACAAAAAATAAGCCGTATGGAATATGAAAGTGTTCATTTGTGTTGGTTTTTTCAACTTCACGTGCATTCAACTAGTGCGATATGCTGATTACTTATATAAAAAAAATATAAATATGTATAAATAAAATAAAATAAAAATAAATAAGAATATATAAAAATAAATAAAAATAAATAAAAATAAATAGGAAATCAATAGAAATAAAAACAACTAGAGGCAAATAAATACAAATACATAAAAAAAATTACAATAAATAAAAAAAAATAAAAAATAATATATAAAAAAGAGGATTTTTTTAAATAATAACATACACACAAACAAATAAGGCCTCTGTGTTTCTTCCCTCCTATAAGATCCATCCTCTCCTCAAAACGACCCTCCACCACAGCATCCTCAATGATGACATAGACCCCGAGGGAATGTGTGGAGTTAATATTTTCTCTTATCTGGACTACAAATCTTCCAAAACATCATTTATAACTTAACCTCTATTTGTACACCTAAATAATATTTTAAAATCTAACTTCCATTTAACAACTTTGTTCTTATATTGGTTTCATTTCAATTTTCGCTTTCTTTCTCCATTTTTATTATACTTTATATTTATAGAATTAAACTTACTTTATTTCTTTTTAAATCTTCTGTTAACTGCAAAAAAAAAATCAATATTATATTATTTAACCTTACTATATAATATATGTACCCTATATGTATTATGTAAATAAATAAAAAAATAATAAAAATGTTTAAAAAATAATTAGAGCAAACAAGCAAATAAAATATATAACTAAAATAATATTAAAAAAAAAAATAAGAAAAAAATAAAAGATTCTGTTTGTTGAAGACAAACTCACATTAAAACTATCGCCTACATATATAGCGAAGAGAGACGTTACAACAGAGTTCTCGGATTTTTTTTCTTTGGTGCCCTATCGGAGGTAAGCTTCATCAGAGCAATCTTCGCCCGTAGGCTGCAGCCCGGAAAAACATAGTCAATAGAGAACAGCAGTTATCAGTAGGATCCCGTAGACTCGTGCTTATTGTCATTTGTGAAAATTCGATTAAAGTCCATAATTATTTTTTGGCTATATGGAAACACTTCTAAGAAAATCCCGCATTTTAGTATGAAAACACAATTCATTTTTCTTAAGCACAGCACGTAAATTACATTTGGCTTAAGTTCGTAGTAATGGTATTGCGCTTGAGGTGGTGCCTAAGTGAATTTTAATTCGTAATAAAAGAAACATTCCGTTTTGCAGCGTTCAGTTCGCCCGGCGTAAAGAGCAAGTAAAGCGCCGAGGCTGGATGATTTGAGGAGATAAAAATTAAATAAAGCGTAAACAGAGTTGAAAATTTAACGACGTTTTCATTGTTAAATTTGAAGTATCTTGAAAATGTAACAATTCTTGTTTTGGGCAGGTACTAAAACGTAGATTTGTTCGATGCGTTAGACTTCGAGTCCAGAGATGCGATTTTTTAAATAATATCATTTTTTCATTCAATATATGGAAGATCGCAGGGTTGGATATAAAAAAATAAATTGTTATGTGAATACCATACGAGAGTCCCAACGGCTCCCTAGTGTTCGGAGCCAGTGGGAGTATGGCATCCCCAATTGTGGTATGCTGTGAGACTGAAGGGAGTGGGGAAGGAAAAAAAATGTTAAGCCTTGTTTTCGTTTGTTAAAAATTAAGCAGGCATTAGTTTTCGAGCAGTTTAGAAAAAAATATAGATTTTTTTTCAATAATTGTTGTTTTCCATATATTTTCCAACATTATAACTACAAAATAATGATTAACAATTGGAAAAAGAAGATTTAGTTTTAAGAACTATGTTTTTTAATAATTCAGGGACGTCTGATAAATAAATGAAAGATAATATTTTGATGTCTTGTGTTTTCGTTGTAGATACATGTTTGGTTGAATAATCACACAATGGCTTGACAACTTTGGGATCATGATAAACAAATATAATCATTTAAGCTTTGCAACACCAAGCTCCAGTAATCTTATACTTCGTTAGTGTGCCGAGGGTAAATTTCAAAGCTACTCAAAGATATTAAAAGCTACTCAAAGCTATTCAAAGCTACTCAAATATACTCAAAGCTACTCAAAACTACTAAAAGCTAGTCAAAGCTACTCAACGCTACTCAATGCTACTCAATGTTACTCAAAGCTACTCAAAGCTACTCAAAGCTACTCAAAGCTACTCAAAGTTACTCAACGCTACTCAACGCTACTCAAAGCTACTCAAAGCTACTCAAAGCTACTCAAAGCTACTCAAAGCTACTCAAAGCTACTCAACGCTACTCAACGCTACTCAAAGCTACTCAAAGCTACTCAAAGCTACTCAAAGCTACTCAAAGCTACTCAAAGCTACTCAAAGCTACTCAAAGCTACTCAAAGCTACTCAAAGCTACTCAAAGCTACTCAAAGCTACTCAAAGCTACTCAAAGCTACTTCAAAGCTACTTACTCAAAGCTACTCAAAGGTACTCAAATCTACTGAAAGGTACTCAAAGCTACTCAAAGCTACTCAAAGGTACTCAAATAGAGATTCAAAGAAATGATTTTCTGACATTGCCGATCGGAACGCCGGCGTTCAACGGTTACAAATGTTTCCGATGGGTATTTCGGCGCAGTAAAGGTTTAAAAAACGTGTTTTGTTCGATAAAAAAAAATTATTTTATATATTATAATAGATAGGTAGGTATCTAGGCACATGATATCCCTTCAATAATTATCTAATTATTTGTTCATATTCGAAGAAGTATCAGTAATTCTATATGAAGAGGAAATTCTGTGTTTAACACTCAATTAGGCTTGGGTATTCAGGATACCACCCATTGAAGGAGTTACTAACTAACCAATTTAACAGGATCAACGCGTCCGGGATATTGGCGAAATGCGAGTTGGTACCTCGGGGAACAGTTATTAGCTAAATTAAATCTAATTCAAATGGGTCTACATTCAGGTTATCTTATTGCTTCACGATACAGATATTTAACACCCTTTGTAATTAGACAGATCAATACTTAAGTCGGGTCACATCAGAATAACAAAATCATATGCATGAGATGTTATTATATTCTTCTTCTTCGTATGGTGAAGGGGAGTTGGCTGAGGTCAAAGCGGTATGCTGACGTTATTCAGCAAGTCCACGGCATCGGGAGTCACTTGGTTCAGCACATACGAGTGTGTGCCTTTGGGAAACTGATGAGGGGAAAGGTTTAGTGAGGTCTACAACTTCTGAGAGAGAAAAATGAGCAAGGAGTATCTGCCGAGGCAGATTTGTGTGGCGGTTTTTCCTCTCTGCCTACCCTTGAGGAGATTCAGCGTGACGGTTAGTTAGTTAATTAGATTTATTTTTAATTTAGTGAATATAAAAATATTATAATTAAATAAAACAATCAAACCTTGATTTAACCATTTTTTTAACGCCGACCGGTATCGGAACAACCGTTCCACCATCGGGCCAAATATGTACTGAACAATATTTAAAAAAAAATTATGGCAGAACATACATATTAGGTGACACCGTATAGATGGGGCGTTCCTACATTCCCGGGTTACGAATAACCTGAGAATATTTAAAAAATCGTTTACTACCATCACAGTAAGCTGCTGATTATGTCGTGATGGAGGACTTGACCAGCCGAGAAATTGAGCTCACGACGTCTGGGCGGGACTCAGACGAGATGCCAACTCAGCCACCGACCGGTCAAAAGTATGAATGAAGGAAAGGGTGTGTGCCGAGGCAGATTTGTGAGGCGGTCTTTCTTCTTTGCATATCCCCGCGGAGTTTCGGAGTGATGGTTAGTTAGTTAATTAGTTTTATTTTAAAATTAGTGACAATAAAAATGTTAGTTATAAAAATAATCAAATAAAAATCTCATTTGAGAGATCGGCAAGTATAATCTAAGATCAAATGAACGAAGACAAGGCGTAAGAGTTCAATCAAGTCCTATCAAGATTCATTGGATTTTCAAGTCCCCTGCTTTTCTCAATCTCCTTCTCTTTTCCTCCAGTCCCTTCCCAACCTCACACTTAACATCGATAGCCTTCGCTGGAGTAAAATGGGTAGGGAAGTTGACCCAGGGGTGAACTGACCGTACAATTTTGGGAGATTTTCTGTGGGTTGAAGACTAATACCTAAATCTTTTATGTGGCAGGGAGTTTCCACTGTCCACAAATAGTAGAACGACGGCATCCCCATCTGGTGACTGTTGAGAAAAAAAAATAATGTTCTAAGAGGGAGAGGAAGGGAGAAAGGGAGAAGTAGGCGGCTTTTCAGATCAGATCACTAATTGACTATCCCCTTTTAAATTTCACATGCACTAACTCTCCTACACCCTTTGTTTTGAATATTTAGTCTTCTAAGCCCATATTTTATATTATACGCAGGTTCCATTCAAGAAAGAGTATTCACTTTTATAACATCTTAATTTATTTACACCATTGTAAACAATAAATTTCTGCCGACTGAATCTACATCCCAAAATACCCGCCCGACGTACACAAAATCCAAGTTCGCGTTGCTGGCTAGTTTGTAGTAAAGGGGAGAGAATTATGATTTTTAATGCCTTTTAAAATTCAAGTTTTACTTGTATCGGGAAGAAAGGGGTTGTCACATAGCGTAATCTCTCGATTTGGTTCGTAATTACATTTAAATTGAAATATTAGTAAAAATCACCAATAGATCTACTATATGGAATATTTCCGACTAGCTTGATCTCAGGAATATTTATATGTATAAAGATACACATATATAAACCGTGTTCTCTGTTTTTTTAGAGACAATTTGAGAAATCACCGCTTCTAGTAAATATAAATAAAAAACACATACTTGCAAGTAAATGCAGGAATAGGGAATTCAAATAAAAACAGTTATATTTTGCTATAAAAATACCTTACAATAAGGCCTATATTAGATAGCGGGGCCCTAATACTCTAGGAAAAGCTTTAACCTCTCTGTGAACGCATCTATATCATTACAAGTTACAATGAAAGTTGACTGATTTTAGATTATTTCAGTATTAGCAAAAAGAAAGTGGAATAAATAAGCAAATTGGAACGAAAATACCCGACTGGTGATTTGGCAAACTTCTGGTGAGGATGGAACGACAGCTCTTCCCGGGTCCCAAAACCAAAGTGAATTCTCTTCCTCCTTGCCCGAGCCGACCTGCGGCTCGGGCTTGTTCTGTTCCGCCCGCAAATGAGCGTCAACCATTCTGCTAGACCCAAATGCCAATAATAAGAGAAAATAGTTCTTGCTTTTTAGTAATCCCGGGGTAGTTTGTTAACCTTAGTTGTTGTATTTATAGTCAATACTAAAAGAGACATTTGTGTTTTTGATCTATAAGCTATTTTTCTACTTTCATAAAACAAAACTAATGGCTAGAAGCTAACCTAAGTTTTAAATACCCTTCTTTTTTGTTTTATCATAAAATATTATTACGTAACCTTCAAACAAGCACACAAACAATAAACTTGAAATTTTATATAATTTGAATAATATGACAATTAAAAATATTTCAAAGCTCTGTAGTTCCTGATAGAAATGTCATTGTGAGATGAATATACAATATTTGACTTGACTTACAAATTTCACTAAAAAAAGCTGCGATTTTGTTGATGCCAGAACTGGCCGTTTGCTGATCCGAAAGTAATAGACGACCTCTGCTTTATAATCGAGATGTAGATTTCGTTTATTTTACTTTAAACAGGGATTAGAGAGAAGAAAAAAAAATAAGGACGTATTGGAGGCTAGAGAAAACTACGAAAGGCAAAGCATTAAACTAATTGTTTAAATCAAAATAGTCACACTGAAACACGCCATATATTAAATAACATTATGGCCTGGCCGTTCTTTACTGATTTACAAAGGCTGTTTAGTTATTCAGTCCACCCCTGGGGTCAACCCCATCTATACTCTAGTATAGCCGAGGGATGATGGATGACACTCGGGGGTAGTTCCGCTGGCAACATGGCAACTGAGCCGATAAAATTACAACTAGGATCAATTCACTTAGCATAATTCCCTCTGTAAGCCACATTTGCATTATGCCTTTGTGTACGCCGGCTAAATCTGGGAGTTTAATGCCGTACAAGGAAACGCGATAAGCGAAGAAGCTATTGAAATTTACACTTCGATGATTTTAATTTATGACGTAATGCTCGTAATCTATCAGAAGGCTCTATAACAATACTCCTCGATCAACGAGAGAGAAGAAATTATCTTCTAATGCAGACGAGCATATTAGTTTTACTTATTAATTAACGGCTAATTAAACCATTTAAAAATATATTATTTTAAAAAGTCGTCGGTATATATACACAAATCCACTTTGAAAAATTATAAAGGAGCAAAGGTGGTGAAATCTTACACAAGGATAGTGGAAATTCAGCACAGACAAAGTATTATAAATTGTGGGAAAAAACTGCCCGAAAGACAAGTACCACCGCAAATTATTAATATGTTGAGTACATGGTACAACCAACAAGAAAACTTTGTAAGATGGAATAATAACCTTTCAGAAGGAACTTAATTAAAATGCGGCGTTAGACAAAGAGACTCAATATCCTCAGTGCTGTTCAACGTATATATGGATGAGCTTATTAAACTCTGATCAACACAAGAATCGGATGCCACATTGCCGGGGTATGTATGAACAATTTCAGCTATGTAGATAACATGGTCATACTAACCCCATCGGTAAGAGCAATGAGAAAACTTTACACGCTAAACACGTTGTTAGTCACGGGCTGATGTATAATGCTAAAAAATCGACACTGCTAATTTTCTAAGCAAATACTGGTCCTGCTGTCATTCTCTCATATGTCTCGGAGGAGCCAATCTTAAAATCTGCATCAAAATAAAATATTTAGGGCATGTCATCTCTGATGACCTAAATGATAAAAATTACATAGAACGCCGAAGAAAAGCACTGAGCGTGCGAGCCAACATGCTCGCCAGAAGATTCACAGGTGTAGTCCTCCGGTAAAGAAGCAACTATTCTAGCCATACTGCGTGAGCTTTTACACTAGTGAACTACAGACAAGGTATACGCAAGGCGTCATGAACACACTCCGAGTACAATATAACCACGCTCACTTAGGCTTTGTTAGGCCTCCCTTGAAGAAGGAAGGAAGTAAGGGTTCGCTGCTTTGATGCTCCACAGAGTAGCCGGGACGAGTCAGCGCTACCGGAGGTCGAAACACACTCTTGTCCAGGTCGTCACCCAGTGGCAGGGTGGGTCCCTGCACCATAGATGGAGGATTTCCCTCGAGCCACCATAGCATAAGTACTAAATATGTTCACCTTTTATCTTATGTTATTTTTTTTTTGTATTCTATTTCCACATCATGTAATTTATTCAGATGTATTCTTTTATATGGCAGACATAGAATTGCACTCATCGCTTTGATCAGCTGAAATAAACATATTAGAAAATAAATAAAAGAAAGCAAGAAGGAACCCGTAAAATAAAACAAAATTGAAGCAGTGCAATTCAAAAAATTCGAAAAGCACGTGAAACGTGGTGGCAAAATTCACAGTGTGATATTAGTACGAAATTATCAGTGACAATTCATATTTTCGGGGCCAGCAATCCATTTTTGATCAAATGAATAAGAAATGTTTTGTATAAAGCGCTATTTAATATATACACATTTACATCACTCGGAAGCGAACCGTTCCTCATTTCTTATTCATCCGATTAAAAATGACACCAGATAGTAATTTTACATCTATTGAAGAAAAAATCAAATTGTGGTTTGCAGGCATATATCAAATAATATTAAACTACATACTGCTGTGATGTACCTCTAATATGAGCTTAAATTACAGGAAACGTATTTAAGAAACGGTGTTATACAAAGCGATCGTTTTATTCAACACATTATATAAATAACATTTTACAGGATGTTAAATAACGTATCAGAATTCGTTTATCCACTGATTCCTTATTATTTTGGTGTCCAGCGATGTTTTTTTTTTTTTTTTTTAATTTTAATTTTTTTTTTTTATTATTATTTTTTTTTTCTTTGATTTTTTTAACAATAAAATCTTAAACAGTAGGTATTGAAGTGTTAGGATCGGGGCGGAGAATGGGGCGGTTACCGAGTTGAGTGACTAGTGACAATATGTGAGAGATTTTTCTTGATTACATTTGATAAAAACAATTCCAATAAATCAAAAAAAATTTATTACCTATATATATAATCAAGTTTGTCAGGTACGTTCATTAACATCCTGTAAAAATCATTACGTTTTTGAATTTCCGCTATCTTGCCTTAAGTATGCCTTCTCATAAAATGATATATGTCTCTAGGTGATAATGCAAATTATCATTGAGAGATGTACGAGTATATAAAAGGGTATTGTCCAACGTTTCCAAGAAACAAATGTTTTCCGTAAGTAAATATTTTATAACCCATAATTAATTTACGCAATGTACCTACTTTACTCATATTATTAATTCGTTCAATAGATAATTTTCTTACTAATCTATGGTATTTTCCCTTACACAGAATTCTAGCTTGTTTTCTTTTCTTTAAATTTTAATGTTAGACTTTTAAAATTCAACTCAATTTTTCACTTGTCGTTGGTACCAACAATGTATTATACTGTTCAATGCCTTATATTATGTTTTCATTTTTTATTATACCAATAGCACCACACATATACATTTTTATAAAACCTACTTTCAAAACATTAGTATCGTACTTGTGTGTGATTTTAAAACGCCCACTAAAATCTTATTATACTTATGTACGTATATGTGATAACAACAGTAAGTTCTGTTTACTGTCATAACTAATGAATTCTTTTTTGTTTGTTTCTTATTATCAGTTTATGTTATATTTTATCTTTCTTATTTTCGCTAGCACTTATTTCTTTTAAGAAAATGGTAACCTTAATTTTTGTTTAAAATGTAAACTTTCACATAACCCATTAAAATGTGATAAAAACTATTATAACACCCACACACAGGCGTTGGCTTTGTGGGATTTTTTGTGTGCATATTTAATTTTTATCATGTTTTCTTGTATTTTATAGACTATTTAAAAATGTACTTACGTAGCAAAATAAACACCAGCTCCGGGGTATTCGGGTTTATATATTTTTTTTAAAGTACAGATTGTTAGAGCAGTATTTTTATTAGTACGTGTCGCAGATATGTTGTTAGATTCTATTTCCCATAATATTTTATGAAGGTGTTTAATTATTGGAAAAAAATAATTTATCTCTTCATATAATTTATTATAATTCAGAAATGATATGGGCAAAACTATCTTCTTGAACATACGAGTATATCAGAAATAGTTACATAATCGGTTAGTGTGAAATTTATTCTCAATTAAAGAAGAGCTTAAAATGAAACTGTTCTTAACAGTTTTCTTAAATTTTAAATTATATTTTTTCACCTGCCTCAAAGAAATAGTCTCTTTAAGAGAACTAAATTATTAATTAATTAATTATTAATTTTTTTTTGTTTAATTCGTAGAACTCCATTCATTATTATTATTATTTTTAATTTAATGTAAATCAAATTTAATAATGTTTTTTTTGCAAGTATTTTTCGTTTTATTATTGTGACAGTTATTTCGGCGTTTAAGGCCATTTTAATCACAGTTTGACTGTTGATTTACATTAAATTAAAAAAAAAAACAGTGAATTGATTCCACCATATCAAAGAAATTAGAGATTACAAATGCAAGAATAATAAATAAAACACTTCTGCTCGTATTTTTACAAATCTCGTAGTAAAAATACGTGAGACTTGAAAACCTCTTCTTTCCACCTGGGCGACAAGTAGCAGCCACCTAATCTCGAATTCCGTTCTCACAGCATCCGAGCTTTCTGAGTGTGGTTGTGATTCTTTTGCTAACCAGATCCTCATCTCAAGGTGCTCCAGAATCAAGAATCCAGACGACCCAAAACCAAACGACAAGAATACATAATCATTTTATAACACGATTTTCTGACAAACCTGCTGTAAATTTACTCATGTTGAAAATTTTGCAAAAAATAAAGTGAGTTTGATAGAGTAATCTTGTCGTCCTTTAATTAAATAAAAACATGTTTTATAAAATATATGTACGTACACATTATAACAAAAAGGCTCCCAGATACAACAAAAAAATACTTAAATTTAAGTGACACTTAATGTAAATATAAGAACTTTTCATTTACCGAAAGCTTGATTAAAAGCTACTTCAAAGCATTTAATTTTCAAGAAATGGCTTTTGTGAGACAATACGCTCTTATTTCCATCGCGTACAAAGTAGTACCTAGTACAACACTTCCTCTTTAATAAACACGTCTCCTATTCGTACCTTTCTGTGGTACTCTGGCGTTAATACAGCATTTTACTCCTAATACTTCCAAGAAACTGGTCTTTCCTTCCCTTGAGACGAATTAACCATCTTAAATATTAAAAAAATAGGTAAGAAAAAAGATTTGTTAGACCTTTAAAATTTTATTTGAATTTGCAGTATTTTTTTTATTGTCTTCTCTACAGTAACTCTAAACCAATGAATTTTTCCCTGTGAGTATCACAAGGGTCTGTTTTCGGACCTATTCATTTTCTAATGTACATTAACGATATGGTAAAAGTATTGAAAGATTAAAAAATATTTGTTTTTGTAGACGATCCATTGATATAAATAACAAGCGAAGATCATGAACTCATAAAACATGAAAAATAACAATCTAAAATCGAATTTAACTAAAACAATTAAATATGAACATTGGAAAAAGAATGATACCAACAAAAGAATAAATGTAATTATTAAGAAGTACTTTGTAATACACCACTATATTAAAAATATTATTATAAACATATTTCAGAAGCTAAGCTTCCCTCATCGGGATAGACAGTATACATTCGGAAGCATGTAGATACGTATATGTATATATCTACATGTTTCAGAACGTATTTTCAACGCAAAATTTTTATTACAAAAATAATTCATATTCATACGTAACCAGAATTTCAGAGAAAAAAATGAAAAACTTCCCTTTAGAAATAAAACACAAAGCCAAAAGTTGTAATTGTACGGGGCAATAAAGATCTTTTTCGAACTGCCAGAGTAAATTCAATTATAAGAAAATATAAAAAAAAAAAAAAACATTATTAATTTATCCAAAAACGTACATGTGCATTTAAGGATTGTATTAGTATATAGGTATGTATCTATGTACTATTTTAAAACAATAAATAGTAACTGCAGGTAGGATTTATGAGAATAATGATATATATAGGAATATCCTACTTATAAATATTTAGGTATAATTTCATCTAAATGAGCTAGTCATCGGAGACTTTCTTGCATAACAATTTTGGCCCTTTGAAATGTTTTCGATTTCTCATGTCGAATATTAAAAGGCTTCAGCAGCATAGAGGTATTAAAAAAACTGTAAAAAATATTTGTCACTTTTAACTTAAATATTACAGCTCATTACATATATTATAATACACGCCATGTTCCATTATCTTTTTCCACGTTAATGCCAGCTTAAATACACATTATGTATGTACTCATTTTTACATTACACATTATTTTTTATTAGAGTTTTTTTGCTTATATTTTATGATTATGTTCTTATGTTTGTAGGTATTTACTGTTTTTGATGAGTGAGATAACACTTATCTTTTTATATTTAATGGTAAAATATCTGAATCCAAGTTTTCACTTAACTCAATAATTCAGTTATAAGATATTTCTAAAAAAAATTGAATTGGGACACGCGCATGTTTGACTCACACCTTTACAAACACATCTTGTATCTGATGGTTGTTTGAACCCTGTGACATTAAGGTGACATGAGGATATTGACTCTGTCATTCCACGCGGTGTTGGTTTGGATGCTGTGATGTTGCTTCAAGTTTTGAAAATCTCAAACGGTGTTTTTTAGATTTTCGTGGAAATAGTATTTTTTTGTCGTAGCAACAATTATTCTGTCTAGCCTCTTCAACTCAAACCCAACTTCAACTACTTTAACAAAGACGTGACACTTTGTTTTCTCGAAATGAAGTACTGGCTTAGGTCAGTGTTTTATGTTAGTTTCAAGAAAAGTTTGTTTGAGATAGTTACCGTGAAAAGGGTGTAAGACTTTACCATTAGTTTACCGCCAGTTCTTAAAAATATACTATTTAAATAAAGCAAAATGGGAAAAAGTTTATTTATGTTTTCGCTGAAAAGGGACAATATGTAAGAATCACTAAACATGCGTTTAAATTATCAAGATAAATTTTTAAAAAGTCGTTTCTCAGCCATCCAAATTCAAAATTCCTCAAAGCAAATTAAAGGTACAGGATTTAATTTAATTTATATTTTTATTCTAGAGAGCGCTTTTTTAAAGTGTGTTATTTGTCCAAGAATATTATGGCTACATTGTTTTTTATGTTAAGAACTTAGTGAACGAGATCACCTCAGATCTCCGGTTAGTTTTGTCACTTGATTCTATATCGAGTATTGAAATCACTAAAGTGCCCACTGTTGTCTTGATTTAATCCATTTCGACGTAGAAGTTCTGTTTCCTTTCAACCCCTACGACCAAAGCGAGTTTCTCTAGTCTTCGATTCTTGCAAGGTGCCCAGAGTATTAGAGGACTGGTCGCAGATGAAATCGTTGATATCCTGTCCTTGAATGGAAGCGTTGTAAAAAGTGGGTAAATGAATATAGAAATGTTTCCTCAAATGATTTTTGCTATGTTCAGTGACTAGATTTTATTGCTTTCTACTTTTTAACTTTCTTAACTTTTCCTTCTACTTCCTCTCTCCCACAAAGTTGATACTGTATTGTTTAACTTCCCCTTGGAAAATGGAACTCTTGTGCGATATCTCCTAATTGGTAAGTAAAAACACAGTAATTACCAAAAATGAGTTGAATGTGAATAGTTATTAAGTATCCAATATCTTATGTTTTACATTAGACTTAATTTAACATTACTAATTTTTATATAAACAAAAGGTTCTTTGTTTTTGATCTTATCGTAATTTCATCGCTGTTGATAAGTAAAATCGCTGTATTTCTCGTTCTGTAAGTAAAAACACAGTTTAATCATTGAAATTACTGCATTTATACTTACATTTACGAACATGCTGTGTTTTTATCTACCATTGTGAAATACATTTTCTCGCAGCACTGTCTCTCATGACGGCGTTGTTATAACCTAGATTTTTGACGTTCCAGTGAAGTGTTTATTCGTTGATTTTTTTTTTGGGTTTATATTTTTCTAAATTCTTTTTTTCTACAAAAAATAAAAATGTAGACAGGTAAATAATTTGTTAAACATAAAAACGTAGTAAAACATCATACTGCTCTTTTACTTACCACAATTTCATGATAAACATTCATGATTATTTTAAGTTTAGTAAAAACAGAAAAACGTGTATTTTCCACAGACATTATTACTTAACACAATTTATTGTCACAATTGTATTGTGCACAAGAGTTTTGGAAAAAAATCAGTGCATTCGGCTGATTGAATTTTAAATACGTTAAAAGCTTAAACAAAATTCACCCTTCACCTAGGAGAATGACTCCAATGGTAATTACTGTGTTTTTACTTACAACGGTAGTATTATTATTTGCAATTATATATCATTATTTTTTTCCTTGCCCAATTTTCACATACTTTTATTCATGGATGGTGTATCACTTATCATTTTATCAATATATTCATAACTCATCCGATCCCCGGATTACGCGAGAAGAATTATTATTGATATAAAGTTCACCAGAACAGCCCTCCACCAATAAAGGAAAATAGATTACCATAGCTTGGTTAGTGCTAATCTTAACGGGGTACCACCATGCGCAGAAATGTCCAACGGACAAGTATTATTTACTCATAGTTAAATAGGATACTGTGCTATTTTAGCGATAAAAAATGTGGTTATGCATTCTGCAAGCCAATCGACATTGTAAATTCAACCAGCTTCTGTACAACATTAAAAGTATTTAAACACGTGGGCTGCATTTGGTGGATGAAACATCAAATCTAAATAGCATATTTTATTACAGAAGATCAATAATTTTACACCATCAAGGATGCTTTAATATTTACCACAAAATGAACACATTTGCTTTGCAAGTAAATATAATCTTGCAATCCAAATATTTTTAATAAATTCGTATCGATTTAACCTAATTAATTAAGTAAAAATGAGTTAAGTAAATATAATACAAATATAATCTTAAATACACAAAATAGTAGATACAGCTGGTTTAGGTTAGGCTAAAGAGATGAACAAGAGAAAAGAGTCTCCTGCCGGGGTTTAAGATGAACATTGCGTATAAATTAACTATAATTCGTGGTTTTTCTGGCTGCATAGAACCCCATCTTATACAATCTATTTCAATCAAGGCTTCGGATTTCCACCGCTCCCGCGCCCGCGGTAAACTATCGGGCGGCAATTTAAATGTTAATTTTAATACGGTCAAGAAAACGTCCAATCCGGGAGAATTATGTCTATTGGGAGGGTCGTTAGAGCGAAATGCGACCCTCGACATCCGACACGTGAGGCCAATATTATTTATTGCCATATAAATTGCGGAGACTGGGAACTACACATTTGAGGCATATTTTTGAAGACAGGTTAACGACGGATTTTGAGGTACGAGAACTCACGTTTGATAAATCTGTTTTTTTAGTGGAAGCTGGAAAGAAGTTACGTTTTATACATATTCCCCATCAAACTACGTAGATTTTTGGTTATGTATGATACATAATATTATCTAGAAGTAGAAATAATATTTGAATGTATGTCGTTAGTTGTTTCACGTAACTACGGAAAAAAAAATATTTGTCAATTTTCTGCTGGTTATGCTTTTTGTATACATTTCATTTCATTACCTTCAACTCGGGCGTTTATTGAAATTTTATTTGACATTTAATTTACCCGCCTCACTAGTCGACGTTTCTTCTGAGACGGGTACAAATGTTTGAAAATGATCAAACATAAATAGTTTCACTTCTTGTGGTCTAATATAAACTAACATATTAACATTTTAATTTATGTACATATTCATAATTTCGAATACTTATTGCTTACATAATTTAACATCTTACTCTAAATGTGTTCAATCTAGGTATATATTTTTTATATTTCATTAGGAACTAAGCTATATGTTTAAATGTGTTTTTGCAGTAAATAATTTAGTGTTTGGGATATTTTTTTTTGTCTTATACCTTCTGTATTATATGGTGTGTGTGATTTATTACAGTCCGAACTCTTTTTACCGCTATTTTTAGCTGTTTTTAATTTTTAATTGAATTAACGATGTTATCGGTAGTAAGAAGTATAATTTTGCAGGCAATAAACGTATCAAAAAGTATACAGTTTGACACCTGCAATAAAATCCAATGAAAATTAATTTAAAAAAAAGTTAATCAAAACCAACTAGTATTTTTAATCATTTAAGACAACAATAACTGAAGATTAACAACTCTCAAAATGAAACACGAAACCGAAAAGACACAGAAAAGAAAAAGAAAATGGTAGCAACTAGGAATCGAACCCAGGACCTCACGGTCTATCCATATTAACAGTTCATAGAAATCGAAGTATGATATCGATGAAAATGACGGAACGGATTGGGGTAGCTGTAGCTAAGTGGATTAGAGCGCAGGATCCCGGATAAACTATGGGGTCCTGGATTGGAATCCCAATCGCTACCGTTATCTTTTTTTTCTATGTTTTTCCGGTTTCACGTTTCATTTTGAAACTTGTTAATATTATCTTCACTGATTAAAAATATATTATATACAATGAGCTTTATAAGCTTTAACACATTAATTAAAAAAGATTAAAAATCAAATAGTATTTCATCCTAGATCGGAAATATTCTCGCTATTGACATTGTGAGGGAACTCTATTCAGAGTCAATTCGTTGTTTGTAGGAGTTTTTGCCATGATAAGAAATCAGGTCTGATTCACCATGCTCTTATCAATATTCTTTTTTCCTTTCTCCCCCCTTCTCCTATTTAGTCTGACAGCTCACGGACACTCCTGAGAATAGCTGGAGGCTGCCTGTTCGTTATTTCATGCTGCGCTGTGTAAGAACTTTTAATGATTACTGTTATATTTAACTGGAGCAAACAGTTGAGATTGCTTCCTGCTACATGTTTCTTCAATATAACGTTTGCAATTGAGATCTTATGGGCATGTTGTGGAGGAGTCCAATCCTCACAACATCATTGTCTTTATAATTCATCATCTTAGTTAGATAGTTTTTCACGTTGGTAAATGTCTCCAAGAGTGCATATTTTTTCGATTTTCATGTTTATTGAAATTTACTGTTTCGTAGAGAACTTCCACCCTGATTTTTACTTTTTATAAAATAATGAATAATTTAAACATTAAAAAAAATGTAAGTAACGAAAATAAAATACATGTATATACATGTATTATAGAATTTTGTCGAAGTCCTCCTCACTAGGATCTGAGCGAACTAGGTTTTGTATAAAGGGTTTTCATCGACTTCATATATTTCAACGTCAAGATTTGGTGGGGTATTTTCAGTAACTTCTACGACGATGTTTTTAAAATACTAGTTGTTTTTCTGATAATTCTTTACGCCACGTTTTGCTGGACTTAATGTAGTTATTAAATGACTTAGTTTGTTTTGATACTAGGTAAGAGTTTATTGTCCGGTTATCTCGATTCTTGTAGACCCCTCTTTAAAAAACTGAAACTTTTGACGATCACTGATATATATAACGGAGTTATGCCTATTAGTACATTCATCTCCAGACAGGTTTCCACTAAAACACCCAACACATAAACACACAACAAGATTTACAGAAAACCTACAAATACCAGAAGCCAACAAAACAGTATTTCAAAAAGGACCTTAAAGTATATAACAACCTTCCACGTAACATCAAACGATCTACTTCCATTTAAATAAATATGTTGATATTTATATGTTGAAAACAAAGTAATTCTTCAATTTTTAATTATGAATTATTTTTATTGAGATTTAAAAACCTCACTTTAATATTTAATCATTGTAGAAAATAATATTAACATAACATCTGGGACTCGAACCCAGAACCTCTGCCTGTCCGGGGCAACCGCTTAACCAAGTAATGAGACCAGTTCAATTTATGTCATCTTCATCGATATCGTATCTCAAATTCAAGATTTGTTAATATTATTCTCCATTTTTAATCCTATCTTTATAATGATTAATATTCTATCTTTATTATTATGAACTGGTCTCATTAGCTAAGTTGGTTAAGCGGTTGCCCGGGATAGACAGAGGTCCTGGGTTCGAGTCCCAGATGCGACTAAAATGTTTTTATTTTCTGTTGTTTTTTTCGTTTTCATATTTCATTTGGGTTATGTTAATATTATTTTCTACAGTGATTAAAGTAATTCTCTAATAATAACGCCACAAAATAACTATTTATCTATTGAACAAATACTAAATTTGCTAGATTGAAGAACGTATTTACTGAATATTTTGGTATAAATTGCTTTTCGATTTCTAAACGGGTAAATCTAATAATAAACCCCTCACTAGGAAGGAATGTTATAATTCACTGACTGGAAACGAGAGAAACCAACTTGCGTAGAAGAGATTATAAATTCTTTCTCTTGATTCTAATGAAACTTCTATACTAAGAAGTCTTACTGGCTAATCTACCCTTACTCCCTTTGTTAACATACGAATAGGGATTGCAAATCCGGAGCCGTTTCGGAAAATCAGAATCTTTGGATTTCTTTCAGTTTAAAATCTGGTTATCCCGATTTTGTAAAGAATTAAATTCGATAAAAATTTTCAAACTTTAATCACCGAAACATATAAAAAAGTCTATATACATATTCCGTATTGCATGCCTATTAGCAAATACCCTATGATAATTCACGCATGATAATTCACGCAGATTCTTACACTTAATGGTAACATGCTACACTAGCGCCTCTAGCGGCCTGAGGTGTGCGAATTGATTTTTTCATACATTTCAACAGATTTCGTGTCAAATATATTCTTAATAAATTAAAGAAATCGAAAAGTACGTAATTTAGATATTAAGTAACATACATATTACTTAGTTGATTTTTTGCTCATAAATATTCATATCTATTTAAACCATACATGAATAAATAAAAAATAATGTTCTTAATCCTATTATCCCTACATCTACGCCTACCCCTACCCCTACCCCTACTCCTACCCCTACCTTTACCCCTACCCCCACCCCTACTCCTACCCTACCCCTACACATTCCCCAACTCCTACCCAGTAATTTATCATGCTTCCCAATGTTTCATTTCAAATGTGCAAAATTTCACCAAGCCGTGCACCGGCTGAAGTTGTTTCGTAATAATTTACCAATTTTTTGCAAAATTATGTTTTTGGAAATTGCACCACCTTTCCAGATGATGTGTTTAGCTCTTAATAAATAAAATAATAATCTTTCACAAGCAGTTTCCCCAGAATAGTTAATTATGTTCTACATGTATACAAAAAAAAAGTATGTTTTACGTTTCCCATCGGATATGGCATCGTTAAACGGGTACAAAACTTGCGTATCCGATAGGCAATCTTGGCTCGATATAAGGTAAGGGCGTAAAGGGGGCTAGAGTGGTTTTTTGAAATCTCACGTAGACAGTGCTTTTGTTTTGAAGGTTAAGTGTGAAAAATTTCATCCAGCTCATAATAAATCTATTACGCTGCATTTAACTTTTTTTTAGCTGTGAATAATCCGGAAATCCGGAGTTTCAGCATTTCGGAATATCCGGATTGCATTATCTACATACGAACTTCTACGTAGCAGAAATCCTAGATTGCGGGAGAAATTATTATTTGACAAGCAGTTAAGCGTTTGAACTTTGCAACTATCAGAGCTTTGACCAAACAACTTCTGTGTTTGAGTTTGCTACTAATGAGACAATAACTGAGGGTATTACTTAGGGAAAGTTTAATTTACTAACAATGACATACTCTCCTAAGCTGAACTGATCGTTTAACGTTTGTATGTAGTTGAATTTGTTTTTAGA
Source organism: Halesus radiatus (assembly GCA_022606495.2). Lineage (NCBI taxonomy): Eukaryota > Metazoa > Arthropoda > Insecta > Trichoptera > Limnephilidae > Halesus > Halesus radiatus. The sequence continues at coordinate 51,726 of JAHDVE020002645.1, forward strand.
TTTGGCCATCAAACCAATGAAAACACAAACATAAAACAATATTGAAACAAAATTATTATTAACAAAAATAAACTATTATTGTATTTGATTATTAAAAATTAATTTCGTTAACATCAACTAATCTTTAAATAATAATAGAGACTAAGATACATTTGACGGGACGTTACGATTACCAGCCTCGATCACAAGGAGCGATTTCCTCGCTGGTATTTGAATAGTAGAGACGTAATCGCGTCGCGTTACAGAGTATTCGCTTTGAGTAACTCAATCAGTAGCTTTTAAATTCAGCTGCGATTCGATTAGAACATATCCAATTCTGATCGCGATAAATGCGCGATTTAAGCATTGACGTGATTTAGTTGCCGATCACGCGACCTCTTCGCTGCTAAGCTAGTGATATAAAGTCATTAAAAGTACGAGAAAATAAAATTAATTAATAAAATAAATTAATTCGGTTAGTCAAGGTTAATTAATTAAATATTGATAACTTTTTTAAAATTATTCATTCAGGGTTAGGTTAGATTAAGTTTTCGGGCTAGTTTTTAATGAAAGTTTGTTTTTAATGAAATTTTCGTTTGTTTCATGTATGGATATTTCATTCGCTGATACCATCGCACTTATAGTAGCACTGTGTGACCGTCTACTAGCGAATACAACAAGTGGCGATGACTCTCCCCAGCAATATAGCAGCGACGAAATCGCTCTGTGTGACTGGGGCTTTATCGATGCTTATTGGTTTTAGGCTTTATTAGCTATAGAACCTGCAGTTCATTTTCAGATTTAGACAATAACCATTTTATCCGTATGCATTTCTATTGAAAAGGGGAATAAAATTAAATTGTTTGAGTATTTGCTCTTTCAATGGTGCGCTTTGCATTACATATCTTGAACAGTATTGTATAAACATACATTTTTCGAAAAATTTATTGTTTTTGCGTTACATAATTTACAATTTTTATTTTAATAATATAAGTTCCTGTGAATCACTGAACAGAAAATTAAGATCTCACGAAGTGTAATTTAAGTCTACTTGAAATAAAACTGACTTCGCTGATATACATAATGTCTTTTGAATTAAATTAAATAAACACTTTGTTATAAACCTTTGTTATTAGAGGAAGTTTTTTTTCTTCTCTTTTCTCTCTCTTTTGTATTCTCTCTATTTAACTCTATTGTATTCTGTAACTATATATAACTGATAACTCTGTATTATTCTTTAGTTATTATATTTGCCCTGACGAAGCTTGAGCTAAGCGAATCCGTTTGGCGAAAAATAAAATATATTCGTGGTTTATAACAAAGTGTTTGTTTTATATAATATGATGTCAAACCACAAAGTGATTGCTTCTTATGAAAATATAATATCTTTTGACTTTTAGGACGCAGAGAGGCCAGTTAAATTGTTTTTCTGGTCAGGAAAGAATTTCGGTATGTGAAAGTGTTTATAATGTTCACCTGAAACAGGAAAAATTAAGCTTTCTTCGGAGACATGGACACGCCCACAATATACTTTCATCGGTTTATCACTTCAGTGGTCTCGATCAATGTATGCATGTATATAAAAGCAACATAAGTCTTATTCTCCCTATATAAAATCCCTAAACAGAACGTTAATATCATAATACTAGATAACAAATGTGACAATAAAAGCTGTAAACAAACTGATAAGTGTACTGTAATCAACTATTCTTCCTAAATTACATACCTTCGTGTTATCATTGATCAAAACTTAACATGGAATAGACACATCATAGAGCTAGAGCTAGTATAATAATAACAATAATAAATAATAATAAATGTTTATTCCGGTATGTGGGGAGGTTAGCGCAGTCCCACACGTTCCATATAAAATATACATGCAATAGTTATAAAAAATATACAAAATATGTACAAGAGTTTAAAAAAAGTAAAATAATTATAAGACAGTAGTAAAACAAAAAAACAAAAATTAAAATAAAAAAATAAAAAATAAATAAATAAAAAAATAAAAAAATAAAAAAATAAAAAATAAATAAATAAAAAAATAAATAAATAAAATAAGAATTTAACTAAATAAGATTAAAATAAATCCTTTAAGGTGCTGTGGCATTTAAATTGTGAGGGGCCAATATATTTGTCCAGTATGCGTCGATGCTGGAGGCTGGACTGAGGCGGGCTTCCATGATGAGGATATTCCTGGAGCTGTTTATTCTTTCCCTCATTCCAGCCACCCTGGATCTTGTAAGGGCTGCAAAACCGGAAACTCGTCCCTCCGTGAACATACTGGAAGCGTTGCACTATCTGGGGAGGCCAAATATTATGCAGAAGGCGTTATTATACTGTACACGAAGTCTTTCCATACTACTCTTTTTGTAGTTTGCCCAGAGTTCGCAGGTATACAACGTTGCGCAGAAGGCAAGAAATAGAGTCCTTTTCACAGCGGTACTACAAAGGCGAAACCTTCTACTGAGCATATTCGATTTTACGCTGAGAGCTCGTCATCCATCAGAGTACTGGTGATTATGTGTCCTAGGTATTTGGTTTCTTCAGTCACCTTCAGGATCACACCGTTCAGGGTAGCTGCAGGAATACTAGTCGGGCCTTGTCTATATCTTATGACCAACAGAGCTGTTTTATTGGGGTTATAAGACATGTTTGTTTCTTCAGCAAACTCTTCGCAGATCTTCAGGAGAATGCGCAGCCCTCTTATAGACGGTGCCATTAGTACCATGTCGTCCGCATAACTGATGTTGTTCAAACACTGTCCTCCGATGTGGCAGCCTACCCTTGCATTGTTTAGCCTTTCAGTTAGTTCGTCCATGTAAAGGTTGAACAATATCGGGGACATGCATCCACCCTGTCTGACGCCGCTCTTTAGTACGAAAGGTTCGGAAAGACCATCTTTCCACCTTACTAGGTTTTCCTGCTGTCTGTGCCACGAGTCGAGGATGTGTATCACCTCCGATGATATGCCTCTATCCCTGAGTTTAGCCCATAACAACGGGTGAGAAACCCTGTCGAAGGCCTTACTCAGGTCAAGGAAACATGCGTATGGGGTGGTTTTCTTATTTCTATAGTATTCTAGTGTTCTTTTCACAGTAAATATGGCTGCATCGGTAGAGGTCTGCTTTTTGAAACCCATTTGGTTGTCATTAGTTTCCATGCTGGGTCCGACTCGGTCCAGTAGTAAACGTTCGACTAATCTTGCGATGGCAATAGCAATTGAGATCGATATATAGCTGTCCTGGGCGATTGAGTCCGACGAATTAGATTTGACAATGGGTGTTATTATAGTTCTTGTCATATTATTTGGTAAGTATCCATTCTTAAAAATATCAGTAAATAGCCTCGCCAGCAGCTGTAAAATTGGTCCTCCTGCGTGTTTAACGTGTTCAAAACTCAGTCCGTCATGGCCTGCTGACTTCCCAGTTTTCATGTATCTCATGGCGGTTTTAATCATGTCTACTGTGATTGAGATGGTGCTGCCTTCATTTGTGAAATGACTAGATGGTGATTCACTTGAGGAGATCGGAGAGGTCGGAGTAGACGTTGAGAAATGTTCTGCGAAAATGTTTGCGATTAATTTAGCGTTCGTTTCTCCATTTATGTTGCTTGGGATTTTACACCGTATGTTGCATTGTTTATTCGACTTATTCCAAAACTGTTTGAAGTGACGATTATCTAAATCTCTAGCTATTTTGTCCATCTAAATTTGTTGTGAATCTCTATGACATTTTTTCAGGGCTAGTTTGAATGCTGCACGCTTTAACTTTCTTTCTTCCGCGATGGGGCCTGCGTGAGGTCTACCATTCTCAATCCAAATCATCATCGTATGTCTAGATTCTGCGTATTTTTGTGCAACAAAATCGTTCCATCCGCATATTTGTTTGTATTGTGGTGAATTATATTTACGACTGCTAAATGCTGAAATTGCAGTATTTCGAAGTGCGTCCACTATATGTGTGTATAGAGCATCAATGTTCGCGCACTTGCAGGGTTGCCACTTCCCTCGTACCATATAAAATCTTGTTTTATTTTTTTGTAGAAATATTTGTGAATTTATATTATACCTTTGAATATCGCGTGCATTTTTAGGATTCCATTTTGCTGGGTCGGTTTTCATACACGTATATATTTCGGTTGTTGGTATTCCGTCCGTCTGTAGGGTCAGCTCGAGAGGCCGATGATCAGTCCAGTCCACGTCTTATCATTCTAGAACCTGCTTGAAGATATTTTTCGTCACTAGACAGTGATCAAGCCACCTGGTGATGTGATGCGCGTCACTTATATATGTATAGGAGTCTTCTGGTAATAATTCGGTATCGGCACATCCATACTCATATTCTTGACAGAAAGATTTCAGTTCTATTCCGAAGAGTGAGTCGGGATTTGCATTAAAATCTCCGATGATGATGGAATTGGTGTAATCCTTTTCGTCAATAATTGCTTGTAAGGTGGCGAGACAATTGACGTACTCCTCGAAGTGATCTACGATGCAGGTTGGCATATACAAGGTGAAGATGCATAATGTTTCTGAATTAAGGCTCACCTCAATATCCGCCATGCGACAGTTATAAGGAAATGTATATGTATATATTCGATTGGTTAAGAAATATTTTAAATGTGAAAGTAATCAAAAACTAGTACTCTTGTTCACTATTTGTCTATCTACGGCATTATTGGTTGGGCAGAATCTATAAAAATAATTTAAATTCAATTTCACAAACATCATTAGAGTAATACTTTTAAAAAAATCCACCTTCTCAACCAAACCACTTTTCAAACTATTTCCAGTACCAAATATTGAAGCTTCTATTATAAAAATGTGTAAAGAGAAAAATCTTAAAGAAAATCAGGAATATTACAAGCTCATGAGATATGGAAATCAATTCATAAAACCTAATTTTAAAACAACTCAAATGCAAAACCATTATATTTATCAAACCGTAAAAAATTACAATTACCTCCCCATTGAAATGTGCTATATTAATGACTAATCAGAACACATAAATAAAATTCTTTAAAATAAACTTCCATACCTAAATATTTTATACAAAACATCATATAAATAGAAACAAATTAAATATGATGTACCTACTAAATTAAGAATCGTGGCTCCCTTATCAGATACAAGAACTTATCTCTACTGATAAGGTGTATACGTCCAAGAATACCCTTTAATTAAGTATTTTGTAAATTCCTTTTAATGCAACTTATAATAAAAAAAAAGTTTTAAAAAAATAACGCATATAGGTCATGACACATATTAATATTACTATTTTCGGAACTACAAATTCTTGTTGGTATTCCATTACAATGAGTACAATAAAAACAATTTAATTCTGTCTGGTTTCTAACTATGGGGTCCATCTTCAGACTGGTTTATTTTTATTTAAAGATATGGTATTAAGATATGATATGGTATTATACATTTTTGTGACAGGGGTGGATAACAAATGATTTTACGAACATAAACATGGGAAGATACAACTAATAAAGCTAACAAATGTATTGCTGTAATCAAATTATCGAAGAGTGGCCAATTAGAAACCTTCTTCCTTTAAATTATGATAAAACTCTTTTCATCCCATTTTATAATACTCAAAAGTCAGCTCCTAAAACTAACCTTAATATGTTTCATAATGTCAAATGTAACCCGACCACATGCTCAAGCTGTGAGGAGATGAAATCAGGAAAATTCATTAGGTACTTAGGTGTAAATAGAGATTGTCAATTAAAATTGACCAACCATATAGAAAAAAAAGTAAATAAACTAAGATTCATAAATCATTTCTTCAAACGATTGGTAACTTTGTGGCGTCATTATTAATTAAATAATTAAAAATGTACTTCGTTTACTCCACTTTAAAAAAAAAAAAAATCTCAACATGTTTCGACAGCTGTACTTGCTTTTTTATTAATTTCTTCAAACTATTGGTAACTTTGTGGCGTCATTATTAATTAAATAATTAAAAATGTACTTCGTTTACTCCACTTAAAAAAAAAAAATATCTCAACATGTTTCGACAGCTGTACTTGCTTTTTTATTAATTTCTTCAAACGATTGGTAACTTTGTGGCGTCATTATTAATTAAATAATTAAAAATGTACTTCGTTTACTCCACTTTAAAAAAAAAAAAAATCTCAACATGTTTCGACAGCTGTACTTGCTTTTTTATTAATTTCTTCAAACTATTGGTAACTTTGTGGCGTCATTATTAATTAAATAATTAAAAATTTACTTCGTTTACTCCACTTTAAAAAAAAAAAAAATCTCAACATGTTTCGACAGCTGTACTTGCTTTTTTATTAATTTCTTCAAACTATTGGTAACTTTGTGGCGTCATTATTAATTAAATATATTAAAAATTTACTTCGTTTACTCCACTTTAAAAAAAAAAAAAATCTCAACATGTTTCGACAGCTGTATTTGCTTTTTTATTAATTTCTTCAAACTATTGGTAACTTTGTGGCGTCATTATTAATTAAATAATTAAAAATGTACTTTGTTTACTCAACTTTAAAAATATATATATATATGTCAACATGTTTCGACAGCTGTACTTGCTTTTTTATTAATTTCTTCAAACTATTGGTAACTTTGTGGCGTCGTTATTAATTAAATAATTAAAAATGTACTTCGTTTACTCCACTTTAAAAAAAAAATATATATATATATCTCAACATGTTTCGACAGCTGTACTTGCTTCTTTATTAATTTCTTCAAACTATTGGTAACTTTGTGGCGTCATTATTAATTAAATAATTAAAAATGTACTTTGTTTACTCAACTTTAAAAATATATATATATGTCAACATGTTTCGACAGCTGTACTTGCTTGTTTATTAATTTCTTCAAACTATTGGTAACTTTGTGGCGTCGTTATTAATTAAATAATTAAAAATGTACTTCGTTTACTCCACTTTAAAAAAAAAATATATATATATATCTCAACATGTTTCGACAGCTGTACTTGCTTCTTTATTAATTTCTTCAAACTATTGGTAACTTTGTGGCGCCATTATTAATTAATTAAAATTCTTAACTTATATATTTAAACGAATGAGTAACTTATTAAAAGTGAAAACCATGAAACTTGTTTACAATGAACTAGTTCGCTCATCTCTTTCCTATGGAATAATTGGTTGGGGCGGAACTTACAATAATCACATAAAACCCCTGGAAATTGTACAAAAATCAATTATTAAGATTATGTACCAGAAAGTCAAAACCTATCCCTCCAAATAATTGTTCGTAGAAAGTGATATTTTGGACCTAAGACAGACCTTTAGCATTCAATGTCTAAAATTTATTTACATGCGTTTAAACAACTTCACAAAAAATTCAAATCGTTCTAGCCGAAGACATGGTAATTGTGTATATGCAGTACCCCATTACAAAACCAGGTTTGCCCAAAAGCATATTAATTTTATTGCACCAAAAATGTATAATTCACTTTTCATAACTTTTGAAGAGACCATTTCAAAACATTAACTCTTATAAAAAAATATTTTAAATCTTGGATAAAAAACACTGTCTTAACAGTGTGATTATCTTAAAAAATGTGAACATGTGATTAAACATGTGATTATCTTAAAAAAAAAAACAGTAATTATTGAATGAAACACTAGTATATATTGATTAACTTGGCGGGTTTGCGATAAGCCGACGTAGCTCAACGGTAGAGCATCTGACCGGATATCAGAAGGGTGCAGGTTCGAGTCCTGTCGGCGACATTTATCTTTTCTCGGAAGGTTTTTCAATTTGGATGAGTGTTTCAGGCTAATAATTATTGTTTATAAAAATAATTGTTACCCTTTGCGCTATGCACAAAAATCTTGTCTTAAAAAAAAACTTTAGTTTATCAATTAATATAGTCATCTATGGTATTTTCCCTTAGACAGAATTCTAGCTTGTTCTCTTTTGTTAAAATTTTAATAGACTTTTTAAATCCAACTCAATTTTTCACCTGTTGCAGGTACCAACAATGTATCATATTGTTTAATGCCTTATTTTATGGTATAATTTTTTATTACACCAATAGCACAATCCATATACATTTTTATAAAACCTACTTTCAAAACATTAGTATCGTATTAGTGTGTGAATTTAAAACCCCACTAAAATCCTATTATACTTATGTACGTATATGTGATAATAATAGTTTCTGTTTGCTGTCGTGATTTTTTTTTGTTTATTTCTTATTATCACTTAATGTCATATTTTATATTTCTTATTTTCACTAGCGCTTATTTTTTTTAAGAAAATTGGTACCTTAATTTTTGTTTAAAATGAAAATTTCACATAACCCATTGAATGTGATAAAAAAACTACTACAATACCCACACATAGGCTGCGCCTTTGTAGGATTTTTTTGTTTACATATTTAATTTTTATCATATTTTCTTGTATTTTACACGGTGTCAAAATGTACTTATGTAACAAAAATTTACAACAAAACAAAAATTTCAAAAAATGTTTTGCGCATTTGCGCCTTTCAATACCGAATTTCGAAATTAAGGTATTCATTCCCCTCATAATGTGAACTTATTGGAGAAATTTGTAAGATTGGTTTTATTTAGCCAATAACGAAAAAAAACCCATGTCGCATTCTGCAGGAAACTTTATTTGTAAAGCTGATTCGGTAAATTACATTCAACGACGATGTTACGAAAGGTAGCTGTATTTCTTATGAAAGCTTGTACGGTGTAAAGCATATTTTAAATATTCAATTACCTGTTACTTTATGTTACCAAACAATGCTCTTTAAGCGTAAAGGAAAATAATTTCTAACAATACAATATGTTTTGGGAATAATGCTATCTAAGTACCTCCGCGAGAATGTAAAGAAAAACACTTAATACCCTGGATATATTTTGTGAAAGGAACAGTACACAATGGTTTGACGGCTTGTCAAAAGACCAAAACATTCGAGTATTATTTGATATTTCGTACTTATTGGAAAAACGGGATTACAATATAATATTTCCTAATCCAACGCCAGTTTCCTCCCTTGGGATCATTTCAAAATGTTGGGTCTTGGGAAACAGACATTAACCTTGACCATATTGAGAAGGGTGTATGCGGTCTTGTTAGACCTGTATTTCCATAGCTCCACAGCGCAAAACCGAGTACTCAAAATTTATAACAATCACTAAAAAGTCCAAAATATTCGTTCAAACTTTTACTGGCACGGCGAGAATGTTCGAACCTTTTGATATCGGTTCCCAATTCCCTGAATTGTGAGTGCGATTTGTTCTATAGGTTTGTAATATACAGGGAAAAACCCATGTCAGGAGAATCTAAGCAGTTATATAATATTGCGTAATGTAAAGGGTGTTTGTGCAAAAGTTAGTTTGTTCTAATTAAGGAGATTCATTTGGTAAAGTGAGGCTATTTTACAATGGTAATTAATTGACAAAAAAACAAATACATCGCAGTAAAGTTTGCTTTTACCAAAACTGGTCTGGTAAATTAAATTCCATTGCCTTGGTTTGGTAGCAAGAGGGTAGGTATAGCATCATATCTTAAAGGAGAAAAAAAAATGCGATAAGTTTTTTCCTCAGTCCATGTGTACATAGAAAAGTTACCTCGTAAGTTTTAAGATAAGTTGAAAAATAATGTCACTAGCCACTCATTTGAATGTGGTAGATTTTGATATTTTATTCTTTTTCTAATATAGCCAAAAAATAAATGGAATCATTCTGTATTAAAGCATGATGTGGTAAAAAAAAGAACTGTTAATAAACTGATAATAATATAATATTTAAATATTGGAGGACGGAAAAAATGCACAGCAATACAAAATAATATTCTGAAATTTTGTTTTATAAAAAGCTATTACATAGTTACTACCTGGTTTCGCTTGAGTTTCACTGCTTTCGGAAGAAATTTTTCTTTCAGGACAATTGAAAAATACGGAGTAAATAATGCGGTGTTTGTCATATTTTTGACAGGTAAAGAGATGTTTACATCTATCAAACAAAAAAAAGCCATGCCAATTATCTACCTGCGAGATAAAGACGAATGAGTTGACAATGCCCAAGTCATGGCCGACATAACTATCACAATCTCCAATATCAAGAGGGCATTTGGCATGAGTAATGACCATTGGAACCACAGTATCATAGGGTTGAGAAAGAGGAGCATTGATCGCTCACAGATACCATAGGATGAAGCGGACTGCGGGTTTCGGGTGAATGAGAGATGAAAACCGCCAAGGATCGGTAAACCTGAAAAAAAATTGTCTGAAGTACATGATCAGAGCTGGACTCTGAGGACTCGTGAGAAATAATAAGATATAGATGTTTTGATGTTTACAATGTAGATGATATTACCAGCTGTAAATATTTACGTACATTTTATTTAATTAATTTGCTCTGTTTCACAATTAATCATTTAAAAATAATATATGGTATATTTGGGCACGTTCAGAGTGGAAGATACTTTCAGAATCACCCTGGTGAAACACCACCATTCAGAATTGAAACGTTGCTTGAAATGGCTTTTAGCCGTGTTTGGTGACTAGATCTGAATAGCTAGGTATTTCGTCACCTTCCTCTTTCCCTTCTCCTTCCCTTCTCCAATACCTTCAGCCTGATAAAATTCACCAATTGGGGAAATTATAGAGTCTCACTGGCTCCAGACAGTTGGGAGCAGTTGGGATTCTTGTGTATTCATATAAAAAAAAAATTGGGTTGACTTAGAAATTACAGACAAATAAAACGAGAGTTCGATAATTGTTGCGGTTTTAACGCACAATTTGTCCGATTTATAGATATATCTTTTCAAGTACATTAAATACTGATTCCAAAGACAGAGTATAAATAATCTTTATAAATGTAATATTCCACGCGCCCTTGAGATGATTTTCACAAAAAAACAGCGCTGTACAAATTATCCAAATATTTCTACTCAATATTTTCGTTACTGAGTTCAGTTCCTAATAATACAGATGGAGCCATTTTACTTTAACATTAAAAAATATCCCTAATCATTTTTGAACAGTGTAATAACTTTTTTCACCTGATGGATTTGAAATAGACGATTTTATTGTATTATGTAACAGTGTATTTAGATTATCCATACCGCCATCAAAAATTTACTGTACAAGTATTTTAGGTTTTTTAACCTTCTGGCACTTAGATAAATGTGTGTAAAGCAATGCTTCTTTCTCCTTTGTATTCTAGCCACATTAGGGATCTGAATAATACATAAAAATTCAATAACTCAACCATTGGGGCACTCCTGCCTTCCATATTGCTTTCGTGCGCCTTCTTCCAAACATTCGATCCATCTGTCTGTAACCATTATTTTTCATTGAAATGCATTAATCTATTTTATATCTCTTGATGTGCTGATTAGATTCAATGCGAAAGAAAAAAATACAGTAATCTCAAAACATCATTCGTTGCTTTCTGTGAGATCGTTAAGCTATGCTTATTGAACTCTAAACATGCGTAGAGGAATTTGTAAAAATTCTCAGAAGAACAATAAAAGTTAGATACCAACCCTGATGTATGGTAGTGAGGCATAGAATTGGCAGAGGAAGTATGAAATTAAACTGAATGCCCTAGAAATGAGATCTCTGAGACGGATGTGTGGTAAAACCATGTATGATCGTGTGAAAAATATTGAGATTCGTAAAGAACGCAAGGCGTAATGAGTAAGATTAAGAAAGGGACGCTTAGATGGTTTGGGCATGTAGAGCGAATGAACGGAGAAAGGAGTGCGAGAAGAATTTATGACGCAAATATGAATGGAACCCGGGGACGCCCGAGGAAGACATGGCACGATCAAGTGAATCAAATACTTGAGTCGAATCAAATTTATGAGACGATGTATGAATGCGAATGAAGTAAGAAGGGTATGCCAAGATCGAGTTGTTTGGCGTTCCCTCCTCTCTGCCTACCCCTGCGGGGAAACCGCGTGATGGCTAGTTAGTTAGTTAGTTAGCACAAGATAACAATTTGGTCATATTTTTTACTAATAACGTTTACGGGAAACATGGGCCAAGTATGCTACCATTGACGACCTCCATCGCAGAACGTCGCTGAATCCAGATATCGTGTGTTTGATACCCAGCTAGGGCATAAAAAATGTAATCATTATTATGGGTTTAGTAATAAATTTATTATAATATCAAATCATTTTTTAAAAACCTGTACAAGTATGCACCTCGTTGGAGTATAGAATATATATTTGTATCGCTCTGGTAAATAACCATTTAGATTTAGGTTTGAAATTATACTTAAATTGACTTTGGGTATGAGTATGTTTAGTTGCCAATTTTGAATATCCACATACTTCCGATCCTTCCTCTTTCCATATCCTTTCTCTCCTCACTCTTTTCATTGTGACAATATAATCAATTGATACAAAACTAACAAGGATTTTTTTTGTATGCCCCACAAGAGTCCCTACTGCTCCCAACCGTCTGGAGCCAGTGAGACTATGGCATCCCCAATTGGGGAATGTTGTAAGGCTGAAGGTATTGTGGAGGGGAAGGAAAAGGAAGAGGAAGGTGGGAAAACACTTGGCTATTCAGATCTGGTCACCAAACACGATTAAAAGCCATTTCAAGCAACGTTTCAATTCTGAATGGTGGTCTTTCACCAGGGCGATACTGAGGGTATATTCCACTCTGTAACGTACGCAAATATACTATGTATATATTTTAAATGAATTAATAGTGAAACAGCACAAATTAATTAAATAAAATTTACTTGCGCACGCCGGGATTTGATCCCGCGACCTTCGGATTCGTAGTCGAGAGCCTTTCCCCTCGACCATGGAAGCCGTCGAAGGCTGTTGAGTATATAAACAAAATTTCAAAAAACTACAATCACAATATACAACTCATTCTTTCTTTGTATAACGGTAGAGAATAAAATATGTTGAAGATTCTTAAAAATAGAGCAATGGGACGAAAGAGATATTCAAAGGCAGTCAAAATATTAGAGGAGCTAAATTGGCTGACGGTGAAACGGATGCTGACATTAAATACAATACTATTTATACATAAAACAAGAAAACTCTTGTTACCAAAACAAACAAAACAACTTGTTAAAATATTATTATACATGTCATAACACGTGGACGAGCAATAAAATTATACTAATAAAAAAGAACAAAGCCAATTCACAAAACAGTTTATTCTACAAAGGAATGAAATATTATAATGGACTGCTGGAAACCATCAAAATTACACCAATTAAAAAATTCAAAATAGATTGTAAGAACCATATTATGTTAATCATGATAAAATCCAATAATATGTAAGTTATAATTAGTAATTTGTAAACTAAATGTAGAAATAGTTTTTTTTTAAACAACCAAAATAAGATTTGGACATAATAAAAGTCCAACTGGAGTTTGGTAGGAGTGTTGAGCGGCATGGGAAAATGTATTATAATTAACGATTTAATAATCTCTATTGAAATTTCTTATAATGATTCATATTGTCTGCAGATTATCTAGTATTTTTTTCTTGGTTATATTCATATGAGAATTGATTCATAGAAGCCATTATTTTGGAGTGCTCTTTGAAGTATTGAGCTTTGAATCCCGGCATCAAATTATCCGGATTGTTTTGCCAATATGGTATATTTATTATAACGAAAGGCATTCAAGAAATATTTATATGCGAGTATATATGAGAATGTTTCAGAAGGCTTATTTTTTTTAACCTTATCTTTGTAGGGACAAGTATGTTTAATATTATTAAATAAATTCTGCTTAGTTAAGTAACGTAATTTGTGTACGATATCCGGTAATTTTTTTAAGAAAGATTTTTAGTAGATCGGAGGCAAAATAAATTAAACTATCAATTTTTGATATTTGATAGTTTGAATGCGCAAAATGCAAGTACGAACGATTCTGATTTTTAGTATAATTTGAAATTTATAGAAAATTTTATGAAATAATCAATTTTAGAAGAGTTTAAATTCATGAAAAAATAGTATGGAAGAATCAGACTTTTAAATATTTCTATTTTTGAAACTGATAATACATGGTGGAATTCCATTATAATGATATATTAAAACACATATAAAACTAATTTCCACTTTTATTTTATTTCACCGTGACCGGTTTCAGCTTGTTAAAGCCATCTTCAGACTGGTAAAAATTAATCTTAATCTACGATTTATATACATAACATGTGGGGGAGGACGGGTGGGGAGATCATGCAAGGGATTTATTCTATTACATGGGTTTTCTTTATATTTGTTACTAAGTCGTCTTTGACTGCCGACTTTCTAATTATGTTGGTTATTCCCAGTAAGCTTTATTACCTCTCTATTAGAAATGAAATAAAATGGAAATAAGTTTTATATGTGTTTTGTTATATCATTAAACAGACTTTTAGTTGGTATCGTAAACACAACAAAATATTTAAGGTATATATAAATTTCTTATTTTTTGTAATTTAAAAACAAAAAAATGTTGTCAGATAAGTTTTTATTCAACAGTACCCCCTAATAATAATATAATAAATAATAATAATCAACCTTACCAATGGCGTAGAATCTTATATATCAATAACTTTTCTCAACAAAGAATTAAAAACCTTCCGTCAGAGATTAAACAAGCTTTTTACACAGACAATAGTTTAGGTAAATTTTTAATTAATGGTAAAGATAAAGAAGACAGTTTAGGCCACTCGGACATTTATTCACTTCAATGTAATGATTGCCCGGCTTTCTACTCGTATATAGGCATAACGTCGCGTAATGTTAATATCCGTGTAAAAGAACACTTAAGATGTCTAAATAATAATGGGTTCTCCGAATTTGCTAACCATCTCTTAGAAACAGACCACACATTCAATAAAAATACTGCATAAAAATGGAACCGGCATTCGACTAGATAACTTAGAAGCATTAGAAATAAGGAAAGCCAAAAACAATAGTAGTAGACTCATAAATAATCAAATAAATTTAAATAAAAGTCCAATCCTTAAATTATTCGCAATAAACAAAGTACACACCCTTCCCGGTCAGCAGGTACCTGCTGATCTCCCACCATTGGCCCTTAACTCGCCTGTTTGTATCAATCTATAAGACATGTGTATCGTAGTTCATAGTTACTGCCCTGAAGAAGCTACGGCAGTAGCGAAACCCGGTCGGCTTAAGTATAAATAAAAGTGATGTAAACAAAATTATTGTTTTATTTAAAAATAAAAATAATAAAGATTTTGATTTTTAGTAGTTGAAATACCTAAATAAAATATATTTATTTATGATTTTGCGCTAATGTTTAGTATCTTCGTCTACATTCGAATTAATATTCTTTGTTTTTATTTATTTATTTACACTGGGTTTTCACAGATGTTCACATTACGTGAGAATAATACAGTTATTAAAACTCAGTTAATATGCGCAAATCACAAATAATGGGACAAAGGTATTAATTAATTTTCTATTAATTTATCTCGCCTCTCTTTCACATGAAATTGTTAATGACGATTCTTTGAATAGTTGTATATTACCTGTGAGTATATTACATTACTATGTTTTTTTGTTGTTGTTGTTTTTTTTTCTTTCTAGTATATTATATTCCCATGTGAAAAGGTTGTCTGAATAATAGAATAACGTTTCAATATATAATCAATTTGTTACACATTAACTTTGATAAAACGAAAAGATACAAAAATAAGTGACGTTATATAGGGGAAAGCCTGATACAAGTGATTCACAATCTTAGAAAGTATTTCAATTTTTTACGCTGTATTGGAGACTGTAGTTCTTTTAAAAATCATGTGTTTTTTTTAAGATTTCATATTTCTCTCTGACCTCAGACCAAATTGAAGGTCATGGAAAGGTGATATTTATTTGCAAGTTGCGTGTGTTTTTGTTATTTACCTAATAAAATCTCATATTTCTGACCGCAAAACACTGTGAAAGGAAGAAAGGGATGAGTCAAAAAGCTCGCATTAGTTTGGAGTCATTTATTAGCAGTGACATGCATTGCTCGATGACCAAAAGCAGGCTGTCTGAAACTTTTCAAGATCGGGTATGAAATTATTATGCATCGAATACTGGAAAATTTCCATTTTATTATCATCTTACGCTGGTTGTTGTGACCAACTGAATAGTCTAGCGTACAAGTTCCTAAATGAATTGATAGACAAACACATTTTAGTAGGCAGAGCAGCCTTTATGTACTGCACACCGCTTTTCATTAGTTACTGATCTAGTAAGAAAAATAAATACACATATTTTTATTGAATCAAAAGCAGCAACATAATATTGTTCAAAAATCTTTAGAACCTATTTTGTCTCATCGCTTTTTTCCTATCTGCCGAAGAAAAATATCCCTGCAAAGCTTTGAAAAATGTGAAAAGCGTAGTACATTCTTTTTGGCTCTAAGTTAAAAAAACGTAGCCTTACTCGTAGATTGGTATTTACTCGTATTATTTTATACAAGTTTTCATCTGTCGAAAATTATAAAATAATGAACCCTGTTCGTTAGGAAATCGTACGTTAAGTAGTAAATGCATAGTTATAGTATATATATATATATAGGGTGTATCAGGAGTCAAAAATAATCAGGACATATCAGGACGAATCCAACAAACTTTAAACAGCGATTTCTGAGCTTATTTGAAGTAAAAAATGAACGTGGTATTTTTTGTTCACCTTAAAACATAAAATATGTTGTAGGTATCATTTTTTTTCTAAAGATCCTCAGGTAACGAATAACTTGACAATATTTGAAAAATCTCCAACTACCCTCACACTAAGCGGAAAATTTTGTTTGGTGTCGTGATGGAGGATTTAGCCCGCTGAGAAATTGAACTCATCCTGGGTGGGAATCCGACGCACTACCAACTCAGCCACTGACCGGTCAAAGATGTAATCGTATTGTACAGTTAGGGTCGGGATGGGGGGTTGGGAGGTTACTCGGCTGACTGACCTGTGATGACATAGTCAATTTATTTTTTGAATTCGAAAAAAATTTTTTTTTGAAAAAAATTCAATAAGCCGAAAAAAAATTCATCGGGGGTCAAAATACTAACAATTTTTTTTATTTATTTCACTTAATCCAGGAATCATCCCTTAAAGTATGTCGGGTATGTCCTGACACACCTTGTATTATGTGTACCTACATTAACTTTAATATTTCTAAGACTCGAATAATGAATCTTCCAAGGCCAATTATTCTCATAAATCCCTATCATTTTATTTTATTTTTTATTTATTCAACTATTATATAGAATAACATAATTATATAGAGATTATAATAACATAATTCTATGCTTATGTTTTAAAAATTGTCTGTTAATAAATCGAAATGAATAAATTTTTTTATTTTTTTTTTATATGAATACCGCACAGGAGTCCCAAACTGCTCCCAACCGTCTGGAGCCAGCGAGACTAAGGCATTCCCAATTGGGGAATGTTGTGAGGCTGAAGGTATTGGGGAGGGAAAGGAGAAGGGGGAGAGGAAGGTGGGGAAAGGGGGAAATACCTGGCTATTCAGATCTGGTCACCAAATACGGCTAAATGCCATTTCAAGCAACGTTTCAATTCTGAATGGTGGTCTTTCACCAGGGCGATACTGAGAGTATCTACCACTCTGGAACGTGCGCAAATATACCATACATTATTTTTAAATTAATTAATTGTGAAACAACACAAATTAATTAAATAAAAATTACTTGCGCACGCCGGGATTTGAACCCGCGACCTTCGGATTCGTAGTCGAGAGTCTTACCCCTCGACCATGGAGGCCGTCACTAATAAATAATAGTAAATAATAAATAATAAAAATATATTAATAGCTGTACATATCTTTGTGCTAAAAACATAAAAATTAGGTACCCGC
The DNA here is from genome assembly GCA_022606495.2 of Halesus radiatus. Taxonomy (NCBI): domain Eukaryota; kingdom Metazoa; phylum Arthropoda; class Insecta; order Trichoptera; family Limnephilidae; genus Halesus; species Halesus radiatus. Next base: position 69,535 of record JAHDVE020002645.1, read on the forward strand.
TGCTAGCTTGAAACTAAGGTTTTTCGACTAACAGACGTCAACCACCATCCACCGGGCTATCTGATTTTTCCATACAATTTTATATACAATAATATGTGTATTATATATTTGTGAAACCCGCAGAATAAATAAAGGATCGCCTTCAACTAAAGCAAATCCTTCGACCAATTCGGTACGCATGACTGCTGGCAAACGAGTTGATGTCAAGTAGATTCCGCCACGTGTACAAAACAATGGCCGCCAGTTAAATAACTCACTTGAATTTAAAAAAAAAAAAACGTGAAAGGTTTAAAAAATTCAATAATGTGCTATTCAACTCAATTTATGTAATAAAAGAATAAGTCTAACTAAACTAACTGACTAACTAAACGTCGCGCCGTTTCTCGAAAGGTGTAGGCAGAGATGAGAGATTGCCACACAGCTCGGTCTCAGCACACCCGATTTTTTAAAATTAATTTTAACTATTACTGTTTACGTTTCATTTGAAGCAATTACATTGTGAGTAGGTACGTGATTATTTTTAGTATTAAGTTGTTCCATAGTTCTGTTTTCATTTAGCATGACTTTTTACAACCTGGAGAAGGATCAGGCTGATTCCAAACTGGTTGGTTTAAAGAAAGAAAAAAGATCCCATTTTTATTTAATGTTTAACGAGATTCCACCTGTATATTATTGTAAAAGGCAAACGTTTGGAGGTAAAATTTATAAAAAAAAATGTTCATTTGATTTATCTGGTTTGCCATACCTACCTGGAATTTTTCAAAAACGACCATTTCCTAACACTAGCTGTAATATCACTACAAAGAAGAAGTAAATAATAAAAATTTCCCGGGTATACAACACTTTCTTTAGACTCAACACTCGAGCTCCAGTAAAAGGGTTGAAATATTTCCCAATAAATCTAGTAAAAATTTCCAAGGTGTCATGCGTTATTATTTATTTTGTAATATCTGCCGCCCCATTTAGTTGCACTATCATTCCGCATTATTGCTGCTATCTCCGGACATCACGTGACGGGCCCCGCACCCCTTCCATGGCTCCATCCCCTCTATGAGCGCCACCGGCGGGTAGGTGTTGCCTAACACAAAAAAATTGCCATTTCCCTCATTCCCGTTCCGCCATCCGCCAGTGGTATGAAATTTCCTATATTCACGTAACTAAACCTTACTCAATGATGAAAGATCTTTGATATTATATAAGCTAGAGGATGCGAAATGTTTTGGCATTAAATAACGCATTTAATTTTTGAATGTTTAAAATGTAGAACTCAAGTGAAAGAACGTAAATAAGTACCCAGTGAATAAGTTTCTTGAAAATATCTACCAATATTATGTTAAATTTTGTACTGTTTTGGAAAAGGGAGATGATTCAATAAAAATGTGATATGTAGTTAAGTATGCCAAACGAATCCTAATCTATGTGGAAAAGAGATACGAGTCCACAACATAAATTATGATCCGAGATATTAGCTGTTAACATACAGATACGAGACTCATTTTTTGTGTATTAACAAACGAAGTTGGTAGAGAAATGATTTTTTTTTGACGGAAACACCACACAGGAGACCCTGAGGGAAATAATTTCCTTCAAGGCCTATATCATCTTTGGGGATGCTGTGTGGAGGGTCTTTTAGAGGATAGGAAGCAGTAAACTTGGGTCTTGAAGATACCCATGTTGTAGGAGGGAGGAAACACAGAGGCTGGCAGATCCCTCCACAGCCAAGCTGTTGAACGCAAGGACGAGTCGTAGAAGCGATCCGTTCTCGTGTGACAAATGTCAACCGTGTGCAAATGTTTGACACGCCTTTGGCGTATTTCCCGACTATACACCGGTGACGAAGGGATCAACGACGCTAGTTCCTCAGAGCATCTTCCATTAAAATACCGGTAAAAAAAGGACAGCATTCCAACCTGACGTCTGTGCTCCAAAGATTGCAGTCCGTTTGTTAAGATAGGCGAATCTATCAAACGGACCGCCTATTTCTGCACAGATTCAAGGGTTTTTTTCAGATATTTTAGGATTCCTGACCAGAGGTGGCTGCCAAATTCTACGGTGGGGTGCACTTGTGATTTGTACAGGGTCAGCAGTTGTGTACTATTAAAGTATCTGCGGGATCTGTACAATATGCCCAGCTTCTGAGAGGCTAACTTTACTCTGGCTTCGATGGAGCCCCCATACCTGAGATTAAATGCTTAAGTGTTTAAAAAATATCTTCTTCAATACATTTCTCAGACTGGAAGTGAAAAATTTAGAATGAAAAATCGGTTCCCCTGTAAAGATGAAGTGATATATGTACATGGTGGATAAACATTTTCAAAACAAAATGTCTATAAATTGTTACTAAATACAACAGCAAAAGATATTATAATGATCCTAATATAACATTAATTAATAAAGTAAGGAAAATTGTGTATTCTCCACTTCTCAGTATGTTCACATTATCAAAACAATATAACAAATTTAAATAAACCAATTAAGAAAACATTATCAGTTAAATACGGGGAAACACATTATAAATGTAAAAAAAACTCACAGAATAGAGATCATTAATTCGTTTATTAATTTCTAATTATTCAAGTAAATTTAATCTAAGACCCTTTTTTTCCTTATGTAAGGGTTTTGGCTCGTTATTGTCTAGCGGGACGTGATTATTTACTGAGAGATATTTAAAACCCGTTCAAACTAGAATGGGGTGGGAGCTAATAAAATCATATGAATAAGTCGTAACAATGTGGATTAACCGCAGTTTAAAAATGGCATTGAACGCCGAAACAGCTGTCACAATAATAAAAACTAAAAATGCTTGCAGAACTTAATAAAAAAAATGTTTTAATTTGATATTATTTGCCTTTACGAGATTGTTGTTGCTTTTCTCAAGTTCCGAGTGATTTTTGCACCTTAGAATCAAAAGTGGTCAACTAAAAAAAAACACGAAAAATATGTTATTACGGAAATGGAATCTCTATCACAATCTGTATGCATCATTTTTTGGTGAGTGATAAAATCCTTATATTTTTACCTCCCAACAAATATAATGGTTTCTTGATGATTGAAACATGATGTTAAGATTGTTTTATTTTTGATAATAGTTTTACTAAACTTTTAAAAAGTGGTCACATCCAATTTTAATTTCAAAGGTCATTTCCACCAATGAGAGCAGGACTTGGTCCCCTAATTCATTCAGTCGCCATCTATGTTTCATAATTGCTAAAAGAACGATTTTTGTTGTAGTTTTTCTGCTCTTTTGCTGAGATATATTTGATTGCGTTTAATTCTAAGTCGCATCCACCATCCGATTTGCCCAACGTTTTTTTAGAAATCGTGTGGGAAAGGATCGAAAAATGGGCTTGATTTAAGTAAAGAACGGTCAAAGAGCCGAGCCTTTTGACGCGGTAGCTTCAGTGAGTATATACTGGGTAAGCCATTCGTGTAGAGGCACAATACTGTCCAGAATTCTTTCTGACACGCTCCATGGCTTCTAGCTTAAAATCGTTCACCATGTCTAGGCCAGTATTAAAGTTCACTTGCATTCGGCTGGATTTATTGCAACTTCCTTTCATCCTATGCATGTATTCCTTCCTAAAGTTGTATTTCTTAGTTTCTCATAAAGTGTGTAAGATATTTGGCAAAGGTAGTCGCGACACCGAGATTGTGCCCTCGGTATATTTTTTTACTTATCAAACGGTCAGGCTGATGAAAACGGTAGTAAAAAATATTGATCTCATTTCGTTTACCTATAAAAATGTTTTCATGGTATTGGCGAATCTTCTACAGTTCCAGGATTGCTCGCTATGTAACTAGGGTTGTGTTTGTAACGATGCCGTATTGGGTAAGAAGAGGAAACTGTAGGTATGAGTTCATTGCTTGGATTAAATAAATATGGAGGACATCAAACAAAAGGGTGAAGAATGTTTGAAACAGTGAAATGAGGAAAATCAAAATTCATGCCAGAATTTTTTTAAATATATTTTCATATGAAGCCGTAAATTGGTGATGTGACATTATAATTTAAAAAATAAAACAATAACTTTGTGTACATCACTTTTATTTATACTTTAGCCGACCGGGTTTCGCTACTACCGTAACTTCTTCACGGCAGTATACAACTAAACTATGAACTAAGATACACATGTGTTATAGATTGATAAAAACAGGCGATTGGAGGCCCAAGGGTGGGAGATCGGCAGGTACCTGCTGATCGGGAAGTGTGTGTACTTTGTTTATTGGGAATAATTTAAGAATTGGACTTTTATTTAAATTTATTTCATTATTTATGAGTCTACTATTAGTGTTTTTGGCTTTCCTTATTTCTAACGTATCCAAGTTATCTAGTCGAATGCCTGTTCCATTTTTATGCAGTAAACTAGTACCTGTATTTTTATTGAATGTGTAGTCGGTTTCTAAGAGATAGTTGGCAAATTCGGAGAAACCATTATTATTAATTATTAATTGTTTTTAAATCTATCGATTTAGAAAGCACTTAAAAAACAGTAAAGAGGAAAGTTTTATATAGGTAGGCACGGTACGTAAGTAACTACAGGGGATAATTTATGCAGACATGTCGGTTAAGTTAATATATGTTAATAGATAACACAAATGTGAATTTATAAGGGTCATTGTTAACTTTGATGTACCCTGGTAAGAACAAACCTTCTTTAAAAGTAGAATTAGAATTAGAAGGTTCATTCGAGCACTGTGAAACAACTGGCCAATAATGCAATAATAACAGAACTTGATAGAACTTTCACAGAACTTGACAATTAACTTTGAAATTTTGATGAATCCTTCAAATTCTGTGAAACAATTCGCCCTAAGTATATTTCGATCAATTTATCAATTTATTATTTCTTTAACATTATTTTCATTTCAGGACTCGCGATCCCCAAATTTAGTTATATTTGCAGTTAAGGTAATTCGAGGCAAAGGAATCGATTACAATCATTATTTTTACGATAAAATGACGGAATCCCTTTTAATTTTTCATCTTTAAAAACACCCTTTTTTACAAAACGTACTATTTCCATCAAATATATGTACCCTTTTCCGTAAAAGTAACTATTTTTTATGTTATGGCAATGCGTAATATTTCCAATAGAAATTTGAGAGAAATAATATTTTTTTTTTGCATAAAGCACTATCTTACCTACGATTGACAGATTTATTTAAGTCACCAAATTTCAAAACATTGTAGGAAAGGATCAGGAAGAGGGCCTAATAAAGTCTTCTCCATACTTACAATTTTTTTTAAATGATTGATGGAGAAATACAAGAATATAAAGGAAATAGTTAGCAAAGTAAAACAATTAAAATAAATCATAGCAATGATTCCAAATATTTTTTTCAAACATTAAAACATTTTTTTTTTAATATTATGCTTTGAGAGTCGGTGCTCTTTTTTGGCTCTACTGAAAGGTTAGATTTTTGGAAATAGGTAGTTTTACATAACAGCCTCACAATTAGCAACAATGTACCACTAATATTCATGAAAAAAAATCAATACTTTGTTTAGCAAGGACGAGTGCTTCCACTCTGTCATAAATGTTGTCATACATAAAATTTATCCTGGAAAAACCCATATTTCCGTTTTTCCGTTTTTCTCGTTTATTTATATACCTGAAAGTCGGCTGTTTTGTTTCTCATAATTTAATTATATTAGTTAACTAAGTAATATGTTCTTCGATAAATGAATAATTATTTCGTGGCTTCATTATTAATCAAATTAATTAGAAGTACTTTAAAATAAATTAATTTAAAAAATTACTTTGTTTTCAACACTTTATATTAATAAAGTGTTGAAACAAAGTAATTTTTTTAATTAATTTATTTTAAAGTACTTTTATACGCAGATATCTACATATTTCGAAAGTAATCCTGTCTTCATCTTCAGGAATATATAAAATATTACTAATGAAGAAAGCATCGCTTTAGAAACATGTAGATATCTGTGTATATTAATAAAGTGGTTAATACAAAGCAAATTTCTTTTTTCATTTATTAATACTGACACCACAAAGTGAATACCAATCTTTTGAAGAAATTATAAAAGAAGTAATTGTTTACACCATTGCACTGTATAATATATAAATATAAAACATGTTTCGGAAGCGAAACTAGTATATTGTGTATCCTGATGAGGGAAACTTCGCTTCCGAAACATGTTGATATTTATAAATTGAACAGTGCAGTGGTGTAAACAAAGTACTTCTTATTAATTTTATAAATAATATTTTGATTTTCACTTTTAGTACGTGTAGTTTATATTCAACAAGTGATTGAACGGGGGGTAACGTTTGCAATATTTCACGTGAATTCAAATCCCCATAGCAACCGATGCAACCCTCTTCATTTACTTCATCATTGGGGTAGGGAGTCGAGGGTAGACGGGGGTTCAATGTGGCTCGAAATGAAACTAATGGCTTTCCCGTTGACGTTTTTGTGACGTTGAGTTATAGGGTTTTTATGTACGCGAATAAAGTACACAAGTTTTGTATTGATTCACCGTCGTTGCTCTTGCGAATTCCAGACTAACACTCGGCGCGAGCTTTTATACATAAAACAGCGGTTAATGACGGAAACAACTTGGGGAACTAGTCGGGGTAATAAAGGGTTTATGGAATTATTTCATCTCGGAGTCCGTTTACATTTCGAGAGGTAGTATTTCTAAATTAGTGGAAGTTCGATAGTTCTATATACGAGTATGCTTCGTGCATTGCTCACGAGCGCAATACTTCTCCATTAATGTTATAAACTTTGCTTTATAAAAGTTTATTGTGTATATTATTTATGCAAATTGGAATTCAATTTATCTCGTTCACGAATATTTTCCATAAAACAAAAAACAAAAAAAAACAAAAAAAAAACAAAAAAAAAACAAAAAAAAAACAAAAAAAAAACAGTACAGGTTCTCCTGGTAAGAAAGGCGTTACGATATTATAAGTTAATGATTTAAAGTGAATACTATATAATAATTGATTATATTGTAAAAATTAACTGTAAATAAATGGAAATTAATAAAGTATTAATAACTCCCAATGAAAACATGAAAAGGAAAAATCTATATATTAAAAATATTTTTATTCGAATTTAGTTATGTCTAAACATAAAATGATTGCTTCGTATCAAATTCAAAAAATAATTTACTTTTAACAGTATCACTTTCTGAAACCTGCCTTAAAACAGCGTGCAAGGCATCGTTATTATACTAATATAAATATATTTTGTAAAATGATAACTGTGTAATGTACAGATTTAAAAAAAAAAATATATTAATAATTATCAGCGAAAGTATAAGATTAATAAAAAAAAAATGGAATTCAATAAGGTATCGGTAGCTCAATTGGCGGAGATGTTACTCCCGGATAGAGTAGGAGTTCTGAGGTCGCTTCTCAGTCTCGACCGTATCTTTTATTTTCTGTTGAGCTGTTGACATTATTTTTAATAATTAGTATTTATTATTCTCCCCCTGTTTATTCTATGAAGAAAGTTTTGCCCCTTGTTCAATTCAATGGTTCAACGTCACACCTCGCTTCATCCAGAAAGTAATCTTTTCTCAGTTATTTTTTGGAAATGTTTTAAAATTCCGTTTCGTCTTTGAGTGAGGTCTCCTTTCCCATGAAACGTTTTCCCTATAGTTATTTTAAAAAAAGAGTTGTAAAGCATAAAAGTGTATCCATAGAAGGATTAGATCCAATGTCTCACAAAGTGCAAACATTAAAAGATTTTTTTCTGTCACATCGTAAATAAGTTACAGACATTTTTTTTACAGACATTTGCATGTATGTATATACTGACTTAGTAAAAAAATTCAACTGATAAGTTACTAAGTTCTCCAAATAACGATCTTCCAGAAGCCTTTTTTTGTGTAAAATTATGCTTGTTTTTGTTTCCAAATTTAAGCAAAATATGTATTTTTTGTTCCATTAAATAAGCATGTTATTTGATGGAGGACTAAGCCATTAGGTTGGCGTGTGCTGCGCGGGACGATAATATTATGTTTATGTGAGGGTGGCCACCCTTTGCTTTTTGCTTACAAAAAAGTTGAAAGGATTATTCTAATGGATTCATGTTAGGTCTCGAGGTAAAACCGTTTTAAACAATGTTTTTTATACCAATTCTAATGACAATCTTTACGTGAAAAGGGAATCGAATATAATTATACATAAATAGATAAAACATTGTTTAGAACATTAATCACTTTATCATCATACATCATTAGCAGTAGCACTACAATTGCAGAGTCTATTTCGAAAATAATGTACTCCTGCCGGTGTCCTGGTCTCTCTTCAAATCCCAACCGTCTAGCCATATATGTTTTGTTGTCTAATTGCATCCAGTTGAATTTCGTGGTATTTTTGCCTGAAGGTTCAATCAGAAATTCAAGAGAAGATATTATATTTCGCCAAATGTACTTACTGTTGTCCTTCGGCGAATCGTCGAATACAGCAATAGCCATATAATTTAAATAAAGTTGGTGTGAGAGATAACTAGCGATTTGAAACAATACGGCATTTGTCGAAACTTTCTTAACTTAGGAATATAACGTCTTATAGAAAAAAGGGTTGAATTTTTAATTCGCCAACAAAAATATACATTATAATCTGTTCGTTGTACTAATAGATTTATAAATGCCATTAAAATCCAACGGGTAGAAAAATGCGGGATCAAGAAAAAAAAATTCCAAATATTTACCTATAAAAAGCAAAATAATAACATTTGCATCCATATTGTGCAAAGTTCAGCCCGCCGGCAAAGTGACCGATAGGGGGCCAACTCGGCGACACTCGCCAAACTTCCGAGGTTACGTGTCTTCAATCATTCCTTCTTATCGCTGCGCATAAACGTGGATATGCCTCCGCCAAGATTATTTAATTTTACCATCGGGGGATTGTGATTATTTAGATTTTTGTATGAAGTATTTGCTTGGGATGGTGAGTCCAGTGTGCTGAATCCCATACAGCATAGTACTGATGGGAATATTTGGGTTTCGACCGTAGTATTCGTGGATTTTAAATGGGAATTTTAATGGCGCACATTTTAATGCACGTTTGTCTTATGTTCCTCATATTTTTAATGGGTCACCTGCACAATCGCTCTTTAGAAAAACGCCACTGATTACTTCATCTAGCAGAAATATTATAAAGTAGTCTATTTTGGTGATCTTCCATCTTTGTTATTGACATAGCTTGTTTCATGTCTCTTTACAGTTGTTATAGTTTGCGGTTGTACGTTGTACACATTTTCCTTTTTGTGTCTAAAGATTTTTTCAAGGTCTTCCTCTTGGATGTCCCATATAGGTACTTCCGTTATTCTGTAATTGAGAGCTTAGCTATCGCTTAGCGCTCGAGCTGTAGCTTAGCATTGGTGCGACGAGTGTTTCACAGAGCTTGGATCATTTAGAGAGAAATTTCACATGAAAATGTCTTTGTAATACAGTTGTGGCATCTCATTTTTCAAAAACCTTTTTATGTATAAATATCGTTCATGTATTCTATTCATTATTTAATATTTCCTTTGTCAAATATATTATTTAAATAAATTCCTAATATCGGTTTAAGCACAGTCACGTTATGAGCCCTTCTGTGGCTGCGAAATATTAATTAAAATATTTTTGGCCGCCCGTAATGTGGAATTTTATACAAAAGGTGACATTCGCTTATGGCGGGTGTAAACTTACTTTTCTACCTACGTTTTTTATATCAATGTAACAATACCCCATCTTTTTCATATTTACTGTGTTGCGATTGATTTTTTTTACGAAATTTGCAGATAGTACTATAATTATGAACTCATACTTAAATTCGTATTCCAGGTATTAAGGTAAAGGGGTCATTTAGCTTGAAAAAAGTAAACAGTAAATGACACAATATTATTTCGTAGACTCACTGTCAGCGAGTAGGTGGAGTACACAGTGAAATGAACGAATATGAATTAAAGAAAACAAAACGAATGCGTACAATTAGTACTCGTTTGGTTAGGTTTAAATCACATAATATTAATATCGGAACGAATAAGCCGCACTTTTTTAAAAATTTGAATAACTCACCGGAGTTCCAACTGTTTCCAACTGTCCGGAGACAGTGGACTATTGCATCCCTAATTGGTGTTTTGTGTTGTGTGGCTGAAGCGGATAGGGAGGGAAAGGAGATGGAGGGAAGGAAGGTTGGAAACTACCTGGCTATTCAAATCTGGTCACCAAATACGGCTAAAGCTATTACAAGCAACGTTTGAATTCTGACTTTTGGTCTCTTTCTTTGATTTGCCTTTAGTAGGTTGTCCGATTTCAAAATGATACGCCATGAAGAAGAAGAGAATATTAACAAATCTCAAATGAAATATGAAACAGAAAAGACACGGAAAATAAAGAGATAATAATCGCATCTGGGACTCAAACCCAGGACCTCTCGCTCTAACCAATTGAGCTAATGCAACCATATGGCTTTTCGTCAATTTTATCGTATCATGCTTCAGTTTAAGAACGGTTATTATCATCTTCAATTAATTCCCTTATATTTTAAAGGCCACCTTTCTTTAATGCCTGCAATCTAGATAGTGTCCAGGATATACTCCGATTTTTAACTGTTGACGATGATATCTATTGACTTTTCTACAAGACGACGATTAATATTCAATTTTTAATGGAATAACTTATTGAAGCTCACAAACTCAGTCTATCCGGGTTCAGCGCTCTAGCATCTTCCTGGGTTTGAGTCCCAGATGTGACCATTACCTTTATATTTTCTGTCTTTCTGTTTCATATTTCATTTGAGATTTGTTCATATTATCGATAATGATTGATTAAGAAAAATTATAATGAGGTTTATAAGTTTCAATAAGTTATTCCAAAAAATAAAGAAGCGAGCTTAATAATCACCAGAAAGAAAAAAAAATATGTAATGGTTTTATAATAATAATAATAATAGTTGGATGACTTGTATAGCGCCGTTTTTGTGAAAAATCACCTCAAGGGCGCTTATACGAGGTGTGTTCAAAAGAAAAGGTGAATTTTGAATTTTCGCGGGCTGTGTAGATTCGATTTTTTTTGTATGTTGGTACACATATGTTAGCATTATCAGCCATTTTGGATCAGTGGTTTGTTTTTGACAACTGGAAAGGTTAGTCACGTCAAGTTGTCAAAAACAAACCACTGATCCAAAATGGCTGATAATGCTAACATATGATAAACATATGTGTACCAACATAACAAAAAAAATCGATAATCGATTGTACACAGCCCGCGAAAATTCAAAATTCACCTTTTCTTTTGAACACACCTCGTACATATGGACAATAAGAACGTTAAGGGCATGAAGAATTCTTATTCTTCTGGTTTTGACTAACCAAAAAACACACTCCGCAGCCGTTCAGAAAGTATAAAATAATAATATGTGTATTTCACAGCAGTTGAGTTATAATATTCTTATAGAGCCGTTTGCTCGCAGCGCGGAGTTACGATGTCCGCAGTAAATTTTCGTGTGTTCGACAAAGTTGGCCGTGCGCGCCGCCATACAACGAGGGGCGGTTATAAACTATTTTCCCCGTGGAAAGTCTCCGCCCGTTCCCCTTTCTGCGCTCCTGGCCCATTGTGGCCCGCTGTACTGAGCGTGGCAGTTTTTGTAATGTACAGGGGTCCCGAAACCTTTTTTTCTCCTGTGAAAAATAAATATCAAAACCTGCTGGTCTTCGGAGTTTATAAAATATTTATTGTTACCACCCGGCTTCGCACAAGCTAAAACACTCTTTTTAATTCTTTTTTAATATTTTCCACGTTTATTTATTCCGCGCAAGCTGAAGTATCCGGCGCTGCCCGGGGTTATAAATGGTTTGGAGAAAAGTTTTAAGGTTGTGATGTGTTTCCCCAACTTTTACCCCTACCCCTGCCACTATCCCCACCGCGCACGGGGTTCAATGCTCGTCACCGCTTGTATTATTTTTATGAATAAATTGTGGAACAACTCAAATTTAGTTCCCGGCTACTCGTACCCGGTCACTATACATAGCTTAAGCCATTTCAAGCAACATTTCGATTCTGAATGGTAGTTTTTCACCAGGGCGATACTCTGAGTATTTTCCAATCTGGATATTTTAATCAATTAGAATGGCGTCTTGTCTCGTTTTTCACAAATAAGTGGATTTTTCAAAGCTCTTTTCCAAAGATTTTCTGGCAAGACAGAAAAAATTGATTCCTAATCTTCATCAATTTTAATGTTTCTTTTTCTGTAATTAAAGTAAAATCATTTTGTGGCTTCGCTTTCAATTAAATGATTCACAGTTATTTTGTATAAATCATTAATTAATAAAGAAATATCATTTTTTTCTTAATCGATGGTTCCCCCATTAGGATGTATTCTATTAGGTATTATAAAATATTGTCTTAGGGACCACTTAACCATACCACGTATGCAAATCTGTGAGGGCCTGAGTATCTCTCGCAGCTGTACGGGTAACGCCGGGTACGCTTACCTTCATCTACGAAGCGGCCTTCAACCTTTATATGCAGCCTAGGTAAACAACAGCATGAGATCAGGATTGGGATAGTTTTAATTTTGGCAATTCATAAATAGGGAGGATTCAATAGAGACAAGGACGTGACACAAATGCAATTGGAATTAAAGAGGTTTTATAGTTACAAGTAAGTGTATTGAATATAGCTGGGAATGAACATCATGACAAGTAAAGGACTAATTGATTATTGAAATTATTCAACGTATTCAATGTATTCAACTGTTTATTCTTTTTAAAAATTTTACAAAATTTACATTTTAAGGCATTTTTAAAGATGATATAGGATGTACAACATCCAAAATAATTACTTATAAAAAATAATAAAAATTAAAACAAAAAATAAGTTAGACATACATAATCTCAGTAAATTGTATACAAGGCATACTGGCATTATACAAGTAGCAACAAAGCTTTACGTTTAAATTCAACTTCATTGATGCTAAATATGTCGATATCCGAAGTGATTCTATTTAACAGCAAGATTGCCCTCCCCACCGGCATGACCATTGGCAAGTTGGTCCTGCAGGCCGGGAGATAAAACAGTCTATGCTGTCGGTGACGGAGATAGCCATCGGGAACATAGAAATGAATGTTCTCCATGACAACCGAATTTTCGAACCATCCGCGAATCAGTCTGAAGAAATGTGTCACAATGTGTACATCCCTTCTGACCCGCAGATGGTTCATTCCGAGCATACCTAGGAGAAAGTCGGTAGGATAGAGCCACGGGTAGTAGCCATATTCCCTCAAATAAAGAAATCTTAAAAATTTCTTCTGAACTCTTTCCAACATAAGGGAATACTTCACCTGATGTGGGCTCCAAACCACCGACCCACTCTCAAGCCTACTCCTTACTAGCGAGTTATATAAAATTATGAGAACCCGAGTGTCTTTAAAATTCCTTGAAGTACGTAGGACGAAACCCAGCATTTTTAATGAAGTACTACAGGTGACTTCAATATGAGCATGAAATGTCAGCCTACTATCAAACACGATACCAAGATCTTTCATAGTGGAGACACGTTTTAAACTTCGGGCGTTCATATTATACCGGTAAAACCAAGTATGACACGCCCTTGTGAAAGAAAGAATGAAACATTTAGAAATATTGAACTCAATCTGATTTCTCTTACTCCAATCAATGATTCTATCAATATCCGATTGGAGTCGATTGCAGTCTTCTAAAGTTAATATTTCTAAGAACAGTTTTAGGTCATCAGCGAAAAGAAGAAACCTGGAATGCAGAATGCTCTCTGCGATATCGTTAATAAAAATAGAAAAGAGGAGGGGGCCTAAATTAGAGCCCTGAGGAACTCCAGAGAGCACAGGAAATAATTTAGACAAAAATATTCCATGCGATACAAATTGTTTTCTTCCAGTAAAATAGCTGGCAAAGAATATTAGAAACCGTAAAGAAAAACCTATCATTGACAGTTTATTTAATAAGATGTCATGATTTACAGTATCAAAAGCCTTCGAAAAATCATTGTATGAGCAATCAACTTGGTAGCCTTTATCTAAGGATCTTGATACATAATCTGTGAGTACCAATAGGTTCGTGTCTGTTGATCGGCCCTTTCTAAACCCATGCTGTTCCGATATTATAAATGGCTCTACTTGCGACAGCATGTGTTTGTGGAGTATTGACTCGAACAGCTTTGCCGGGGCAGAGAGAATAGCCACCGGTCTGAAATTTTCCACAAATGTCTTTGACCCGCTTTTGAAGATAGGACAAATTTTTGAGACTTTCCAGGAATCAGGAAATATACCAGTTTCTAAAGAGAGGTTGAATATGAAGCTTAGGGGCAGCTTTAAAAAATCAACACATCCTTTCAGAAAAAAGACTGGTAAAAAATCAGGACCAAGAGAATGTGTATGTTTCATTTTTGTAATGGAAGATTTTACATCTGATTCGTCTATATGACGTATATCAATGTTCTGGGCTCCCTTCACATTCATCTTGGCAGCAGTATTGGGATTTAGTAATGGAGGCTCATTACTATACACGGATTGGAAATGTGTCGCAAACGCATTGGCTACATCCGCTCCTCTAACTTCTCGATCACCATGCATCATGGTGTCCGTTATACCACCGTCCTTACGTAGTGATTTGACGTAGTCCCAAAATGACTTAGAATCATGCTTGATATCACTCTCTATAGATATACGTCAGCTAGTCTGGATGCTAATTGGATCATTAAACTAACGAATTAAATTGAAGGTGCGTCGAAGTTTACATGTGTCTTGGAATGTTCTACGCGACAGCTTCCAGGTAGGCGGTGCATGGTGAAACTTCAGGTGTAGAGAATGGATGACTTCTCTCGGTACATCTTAGACTGAAGCATGAAGATATATACATGGTACAATCAAGTATACGGTACCTTCCCAGCCTCGCCGAGGGCAGCTGGCTTGGGATCGGACTATCATTTAACTCCTCGCGCCTGACCGGTTGCTTCCTTAGTCCCAAACTAGAGTGCTTCCTCGTCGCTGATACGGGTAGCTCTTCCTCGTTAGCGGATGTCGCATGACGCCAATTGCGTGAATGCGTGATCAACACTCCTCTTTACTTGTATTCCTGCCTACGACCGGAAATAGTTGACGGTGTGGGTGCACGTTATCGATGTGTAAGTGCATACGTGAGATATTACCGAATAAGATAATGTTCATAATTCTTGAACCTCGTTGGTCGAGATACAAGGACGAAGAATCGCACGACCCAAGTTGCCAACTATTCGCCTGATATTTGTGGGATTGCCAGTGGTAGTCAACAGTTTCTTCGCTTATGAACGTCTCATAATAATGCACATGTTTATTTAAGTATTCTTTGTATCCCGATGAGGGAACCATTGGTTTCGAAACACGTTGTTATTTATTTATTAAATATTGATTTATGCAAAATAACTCTCGGTCGTTTATTTTTTTTTAAGTTTATGACACTTTTAAATTTTTTTTTATTTATTATTATTATTATTATTTTTTCCAGTATGTGTTGTATCCTGATGAAGAAACCATGGTTTTCGAAAAAGATAAGTCTTTTAAATTAATCGAGGATTAAAAGTCAACAGTTGTCCCATATAAATAAAAATCGGAAATTCTGGTAGAATCTTGTAGTCATGATAGAAAGGTAGCAGCCAAAAATATATGGGACTTAATTTAATGTGATATTTGCAGTTCTTAGAAATCGGAGTATGATATCTAACGACGAAATTGACGGAACGGAATGGGGTAGTTGTAGCTCAGTGAATTAGAGATCCTGGGTTCGAGTCTCAGTTGCAATCGTTATCTCTTTCTTTTCTGTATAATTTCGGTTTCATGTTTCATTTTGAGAGTTGTTAATATTATCTTCAATGATTAAAAAAATAAACTTTTAAATTAAGGCTTTAATTTATGTGATTATCTAGTTGTATGATAAAATTTTTAAAAAATTATACCTAGGTACATAAACATATTCTGAATACTAAAACGTCTTTTTTCAATACCTTTCCAAATAAATTTTAAACCCTTCACAGCGGTGGTGTATACTGCGGAAGAAGTAATTTGAAAATTTGTCGCACATATAATGTTCTCACAGGCATTGTTTTTTAAAGCAAGAAAAAATATTAAGGGGAGAGGGATATTGGATAGGGATTATTTATTAATTCGAAAAAATAATAGTATTATTACGCAGTATTTTAAAAATTTATCAAAATCAAACCAGAAAAATGACATTTTTCTAATCGTCCTACGTATTTTAAAAAAAAAAATTATTATTAATTTCTGCAAGTATTTTTAGTTTTTATGATTGTGATAGATGTTTTGGGGTTTAAGACCATTTTCAAACTGCTGTTAATCCACATTGAGACGACTTGTTCATATGATTTTATTCACTCTCACCCCATTCTAATTTGGATGTGTTTTTAAAAATAATGATTTATTATCGGTAAAACCGATTTAGTTGATGACGTTTTTACATTCATAATGAGTTTCCCCGTATTTAATTGATAATGTTTTCTTAATTGATTTATTTAAATATGTTATATTGTTTTGATAATGTGAACAAACTGAGAAGCGGTGAATATATAATTTTCCTTACTTTATTAATTAATCTTACATTAGAATCATTCTTTCGTTTATTAATTTCCTACGTATTTTTTACAAAATACGCTAGATGAAATTTAAAGCAAAGACAACGGTTCAGTTAATTTTTTTCATAAATACATACTTTAAGGTTTTTTTTAATGCGGATTACAAAACTTTGGGTAAGATTATAAAAAAACGACCAGGGAAAGGATTGCGATTATCTTTCTCCACCTTAATTTTTTTTTCTTCATATATTTAATTTCAGATTTTATTTTGATAAATGCTAAGGCTATGTAAATTTTGAAAACATTATAAATATTTTTCTCTTTTATTCCTATCTTATTACGTAATAATATCATTATTGTTTCTAAATAATAAACAATCCGTATACAATGTCCCTCTCCCCCTTAAATCCTATAACGAATCTGTTTTATCTCTCCTGTGATATTTACTCTTCCATACAAACTTGTATACGGAGGACACCTTCGCGTGTTTGTGTGTGTACGTCCATTGTATATTTGGGCGTGAGCTTTATTATTCGTGACCTTAATATTAGCAGGTACCTGGTGAGAGCCTGGTAAAAAATACACGTGTGTTCTATTGAAAATATACTACCGCAGATTCCGTAATCTCCAATAATGTTGTTATTTTATGAAAGTCTGAAAATGTTTAGCGATAATAAATACATGTTTTTAATTCACCCTCTGAAAACCGGATGTTTGTTTTTTTATTTTATTTAATTTTTATTGTACACAACAGACACATGGTCAACATAAAAAAAAATTTACAAATAAATAACAAATTATAAATACCATCCGTCCAATAACGCTGTACAATAATATGTACAATGGAAAATAAAGCAGTAACTTATAAAACCATGGATTACTCACGGTTTAATAGTATCCGTACGTCATAAGCAAGCTCTTTATAGATTAACTATTCAACAACCAAATAATAAACATTTACTGAAACATTTTAAAGCATATAAAAACAAACTCTCATATATCATAAAACAAACAAAATAATGCTATTATAAACAGAAGTTGATACAGGCTGAAAATGACACAAAGGAGTATGGACGATTATACATGAAATAATGGACAAAAAAAATGAAATCAGCACTATTAAATAGAATTAACGTAAAATAAATTACAATTCAATATATCCGCAAGGTATCAGCATAACATTAAAATCCCGTAATTCAACACTAAGCATACGCAAAACACCTACCTATATGTAGGAATAACTTTCTTAACAATCTTCCTTCTAATCTTAAAATTATATAAAATATCCATGAATTCCAACATAAATAAAAAAAAATCAGAATAAGCAAACACATTGTGGATTGACATGATGTATCAAATAAAAACATAGTAACTTGTTATTTAGTAATTTAAAAAATTACCTCAAACTACTGCAACAGTCTTTTATTTGGTATTATTATTAGATTTTTTGTATTTTTAATTTTTTCCACAATCTTTGCTTTTCTTTTCTTTTCTTTAATACTATTACTATTTATAATTTACTAATTTTGCACGACTAATTCATATTTTCCTGCTATTATTCAACAATGTTTTAAGTTATGATGTAATTATTTAAGCGAAAATCTCTCACCAAACACAAGAACCTTGTTTCTTTATGGTGAGGAACAGCTGTATTATATTATTTGTTCCACTATATGAATCATGTTTTATTTATATACTTACTATAAAAAAAATAAAAAAATTGGATTTCTGAAAGAGAGAAGTGAATAGAGAGATACAAATAACAGATTATAAGAGATTTGAGAAAATTTTAAAAGTTCTGGGGGCTATCGCTGAATATGCCAACTATCCTACCACCATGTTATACATAGGTATAGAATGTTTATAACATTTTTGAATCGTTGTTTTTATTTATTTTTTACTTTAACTTTACAGTTAATAACCAACAATATAAGCGATATTTAATTATATGTATGTAGATTGTGTATAATGTACAAGTAAGAATGATGTGTACTGTAAATTATTTATATATTATGATGTTTCGTGAACACCTCACTAGGAGAACCTGTGCTGAGGTGTTCACGTATTTTTTGATATAGTAACATTGTGAACTGATTATATTATTGTGTTAATGAATGTTATTGTCAACACTTTCGCACAAGAAGTTGGGAGAAGGTTAAATTGGTTCTTTGAAAAGGAATATGGAAAGTTTCGGAGTTTCTTAGTAGACGGTGATTGATATTGATATTGATTTTGGCTAAGATGGAAGATTTTACATGGTTATTTGTATTTCTGAAAAGAAATTTGATGTAAATTTTGTCACGATTTGAGGTTAAATTAATATGTCTAATTTGAGGCACACCTCTGGTCACGTAGTGACGCATTTGTCACGAAACATCAATAACAGTAGAGTAACGTTGTGCCATATCTGCCACCTAGTGACATGTCCTCATAAAACTCCTTTTCTATTATTATGGTCAGACATATATATGATATAAATAGTTTTAGAAAGACAAAACAATCAAGCTTTATCTTTACATTTTAAAGTTTACCATAGACGCTCCTTAATAATTTGTAATAATTCGATGAAAAAACAAATCGTATTTGTAAAATATTGGTCAAGGCTTGAAAATTTTTTAATACTTGTTTTTGTATGAAATGAAAAAGTGAAGTGTTAGTAACGTCCATAATACGTTTGATGCGATCAAGTGATTTGATATTGTCGCGCGAAGTGGACGCGACGGTATTTGCTATTATCAAAATGGTTAAAGTATAAATGTCTTTATGGGCCAAGTTAATGGAGCTTCTCTTAACGTCACAAAAATATTAAAGGAAACGACAAATTATTAAAACTAATATCACTTATAATATACTTTCTAAACGAAATATGGACAAATCGACCAGGCAGTGGCTCAGTTGGCATCGCTTCTATGTCTCAAAGAAGCATCGTGAGTTCAAGAGATTTCCCAAGGAAAATCACCAAGTTTCCCGTAGTAAAACTAAGAAATTATTATGAATATAAAAAATATATATTAGTACCACTTCTGTGACATATATTTCTGTAATTTTTTGTACTAATCATAGAAGTTTTCAACTTTAAAAAAAAAACCCTGCGTCCTTCCATGATCAATGGCGGTAACTGGAGTGGCAGGAGCGGGCAGTGCGTGAGTACGTAGGACAGCGTTGTCGCTTCGCATCTCTTCGCTTTAAATCGCTTTAAACCGCGTCGCAATCGCGTTCGCGCGACTTCGCCTTCACATGACGAAGGGTTATAGTCGGTAAGCAGTGTGAACAATTCATTACCATAGGAATCCGTTAACATATATCCGTTTAACATATATGTTTAGTCATTTATTAAAAAAATACATATCGACGGTCCCAACGAAAGGTGTCGAATCTGCAAAAAATAACTTTCGCTTTATTGTTTTAATCTATCCAATTTATTCTATATGTCAAAAGTTTTTTCCAAAAGATTTGAGTTTTCTCCTAAATTATCCATTTTGGAATGAAAACGATCGAAACTGCATGATGCATCCGGCGTAGTATGTTACTTTGTTTTCGCCCTCATGTGAACCTCGCAAAGTACAGAATCTACACCGATATATCGAACCGAACCTACATACTTTTATTCTTCTTCTAGTCCATTGGAATTCCAAAAGAGTTGATACGTAAAGTGTGTAGTACAGTTTGTTACGATACATTAAGTTTTATGAAAATATTTTGAATACACTTCTTTCTAGAGTGGTTGATACTCTCAGTTTCGCCCTGCTAGAGATCATTGAATAAATATTTTGAATTGAGTTTAGCGAGACACTCCCTCTTCCCCCGCCCTACATAAATCTAACAATATTTTGCAGTAATAGGATTGCCGTAGATTCACTGGTAGAAGAAAGCTCTTGGGTCGCTTCATAAACATGTGTGAAAATACACAAGATTTTAATGACCGGTTCCCACCCAAACATCGCGGGTTCAATCATATGCTAGTAAAGTCCTACATCAACGATTATTTAGGAGAATCTCATGGAAGCTATTGTATAATTATTTTCCATTTATCTATTCACAACCCAAAAACTTTTTCTTGTTTATTTCTCTGCATAATGTACTATATTATGTATTACGCTTTTTTATATTATGTATTATGTACGTTTTAATGTCAACCAAATTATGTTGGTTTTTTTCACTATGTCATATATTATGTACTTGCATATCATGTATCGTGTACATAATATCGCATTATTTGCAACTTAAAAACTTTTTACTTCTTGTGTTTGCTCTGTATCATGGCACTTGTATGTTATTATAAATGTATCATATCATATCATATATTTATATACCTACTATACATCGTTTTCTTTTCTGTTATCTTAAAATCTTTTACTTTCTGCATAGTGCACAAAATGAAGAAAAATATTAAAAATACGTATAAGCCCAGGAGAGCGTTAATTATTGAGTTTTTTTTATATGAATACCGCATAAGAGTCGCAACTGCTCCCAACCGTCTGGAGCCAGTGAGACTATGGCATTCCCAATTGGGGATTGTTGTGAAGGTATTGGGGAGGGGAAGGAGAAGTAGAAAAGGAAGGTGGGGAATACCTGGCTATTCGAATTTGGTCACCAAACACGACTAAAATCCATTTCAAGCAACGTTTCAATTCTGAATGGTGGTCTTTCACCAGGGCGATACTGAGAGTATCTTCCACTCTGGATACCTAGTACCTCAATATCAAAAGGTACCGAACGACCATTTACTCTTTGTTCTAAACTTAAATGCAATTATGTTCGCTATGATAACTTCTATGTGGAAAAAATAACTTAAAATAATAGTTTAAAAAATCTAAATTATATTTTCCATGTTGAAACTACAATAGCGAAGGCAGTTGCCCTTAAATTTAAATAAACGGATTAAATTGTCCCTGGGTGCCTTTCGATATTGAGGTACTCAATTACAAATAAAAATTAAGTCGTTAAACCGATAAGATTTTGCACTTATAATGATGGGAGTAGGAGGAATTAACATATTCGTAATTGCGTAATGCGTCTTTTATTAATAAAAATAATAATGTTACTTGTACAATAAAAACATTAAAGGAAAAACTACTCTTTTCAACGAAATCATACCATTATTATCTCAATGGAAATGATACGTATTTAAGCGGCTTTAAAATGGTATGCTTTTGTGACGAGTATCTCGTGAAAAGAAATATCTTTGGTAATTTTCTCCATAAAGCTGGGGTTTTTAAACCATATATTTTTAAAGGGATTAAACAAAATGTTTAAAAAGAAAAACATATCAATTTATTTTTAATAATTCACGCTTTGATATTTATTTATTAATTTATTAAATCCCCGATGGGCTTTTACATATTTTAACATTTAAATGATTTTGTGTACAGTAGTGGTGGGCGAAGTGGCTCGGTGTAGTGAGCCGAATCACTAAATCAGCTCTTTGTAGTGTGCCGGTTCGGTGATCCGGCTCGATTGAAAGACGGTTCGCGCCCCCCCCGCATCATGCCCTGTCCCACGCTCCATCGTCCCTCCTAAAGACGTCCTTAAGACGCTATTATACGATACTTTTTTCGTCCAGTTTTCATGTGGATTGTCTTTACAGAGAGCTGATTTAGTGATCTGGATCACTAAACAGAGCCGCTTCGCCCACCACTAGTGTACAGAAAGAAAAAAAAGAACATCATACATAGTTGGTATATAAGTGTAACATATTTATGATATATATATGATATATACATATATATGTTTAATAATGTATAAGTGCATGACACAGAGAATTTATAAAGGGAAAGGTTTTTAATTTGTAGACAATACTTTTTTTTAAAAATAGTAATAGCCTGATCTACATGTTACATAATATACGAGTGCATAATATAATATAATATGAGTGCATGACATTGTTAAAAAAGAAATCAACGTGTTTTTATATGACGTAAAAATGCATGAATTTGCATAATGCATAATGTACATGATACATGATAAAGAAAAAAGAGGAAGAAGATTTTGGATTGTAGACAAGTAAAAAGTTAATATAAAAAAATAATTAAACAACAGGTCTAATAATATATATTAATATTTGTCTGCGTGTCTCGACCGGTTTGTTTTTATTAGTTTGTACGTTATGCGTTTTTTAATTCTATAAAGGTATTGTTAACGTATCTTACCTTTTCCGGAAATTTATTAGTGAAGTTTTTTCATATGTATTTGTAATTAGTAATTGCTATAATTTAATTGTACAGATTGACTTAATTCACGTTAGGTTTCGGCTAAAAAATATCCGAAAGTAAGGCTCAGTCGAAATTTCAATTTATGTGCATTTAATGAAAGAAAAATGTTGATCATTGTATGTTGCGAAAAGAGGAAACAAAGTTAACTCTTAAATAATATTTTAGCGGCTGTTAGGTACGTAAAATTAAGTATTTAAGCTCAAATGTGCTAAATGCATAGGTCTCAATTACAAGATTACAATAGTTGATTATTTTATTTAAGAAAAGGGATACTTTAATATTGGAAAAAGTTTCACCATGGTTAGCAGCTTGAACTAACTGACTTTCATGGTTAAAGTACCTATAGCGCACATTAAAGAATTGTTACATAACAACGGACCAAAAAGTGGTGAAAATTAAGCAATTTACTTTTTAACTCCTCGAGTCTTTTTGTGATATATTTCTCACAGAAAAGAAACAGTCCTAGAGTTAGTCTTTTGGGGACATATTTCTCCCAGCCCGAAACGAACTAATAAAAGTCATGTTATCTCATTTTGTACTCTAGTAATGTATATGATTTAAACTGTGTTAGAAAGAGAAAAACACGCTTTTTATTGCCATTTAAAAGTTTTCTATGCACATTTAAGCAAAATTATTACATTATCAATAAGACTCAAGGGGTTAAATTGATGTATTTTATTTGAATTGTGCATTCTATTCAACACTAACTTTAGTAAACTTTTACAAGTTCAACAAAAAAAACAATATCGAGGTATAGAGAGTGTTTTAACTAATTGATAAACTAAAGTTCAATATATACTAGTATATATTGAACTTTAACCGCCAAGTTAATCAATATATACTAGTGTTTCATTCAATAATTACTGTTTTTTATTATATTTTTCACCTGTAAACAACCAACTTTAATACTTCTCGACGCCATCTATTTGAGGGATTTAGCCGTTACAAGCCTTTCTCATACTATTAAAGTTGGTTGTTTACAGGTGAAAAATATAATAAAAAACAGTAATTATTGAATGAAACACTAGTATATATTGATTAACTTGGCGGGTTTGCGATAAGCCGACGTAGCTCAACGGTAGAGCATCTGACCGACATCAGAAGGGTGCAGGTTCGAGTCCTGTCGGCAACATTTATCTTTGCTCGGAAAGGTTTTTTTCAATTTGGATGAGTGTTTCAGGCTAATAATTATTGTTTATAAAAATAATTGTTACCCTTTGAGCTATGCACAAAAATCTTGTCTTAAAAACTTTAGTTTATCAATTAATAATTAATAAATATTTGACAAGTCAAAGCAATTTTCACCAATAAAATGTAGACATAATTTGTCTCGACGCTATCTATTTGAGGGATTTAGCCGTTACAAGCCTCTCTCATACTAATAAAGTTGGTTGTTTACAGGTGAAAATATAATAAAAACAGTAATTATTGAATGGAACACTAGTATATATTGATTAACTTGGCGGGTTTGCGATAAGCCGACGCAGCTCAACGGTAGAGCATCTGACCGGATATTAGAAGGGTGCGGGTTCGAGTCCTGCCGGCGACATTTATCTTTGCTCGGAAGGTTTTTTCAATTTGGATGAGTGTTTTAGATTAATAATTATTGTTTATAATAATAATAAGTGTTTTAACTGATTTAAATATGTTGTAATAGTTTCTGTTTCGGCTTTGACAGAAAATCTACTTTCGGTCGGCTACTACAAATTTAGTACTTTTAGCATGCAAACGAGTATAGGGTGTTCTTAATATAATAAGGTGAGAGACAACAATTTAGAATTTAAATATAGGTTTAAATAGCTTTAGCTAGTTTTAACTTCATCTGAATTACCAGGTATATGACAACCTAACACTTCTTACTCTCATTTTCCCCAATTGTGTTATTTTTGTATGTCATAATCTCACTGACTCAGGGGAATGTAAATCTTGTATTCATGCGTTTAATATATATTTTAGACATTTTTCTATCATCGTATAGTTACGTTTTTTATTCGATATAATTGCTTTTTACATCGTCCTAGAGTCGCAAGTGCCAGGAGCTAATTGTGGTATGTCGTGAGACTGAAGCGACTTACTATTGAGATCTATCCAAGAAACATGGTCAAGCCATTTTAAGCAACGTTGGATACTGAATGTTTTTTATTCAGAAAGGTGATACTGAGAGCATGTGCCGCTGATGCGTTTACTGGATTAGAACCTGTATTTCACAATCTTTTTTGAGCGATGCCCCACATCAACGCTTAAAAAATTTCCATGCTCTGTTGATAAAGAAATAATACTAACAATGTTATATACGTATTTCACGGAACACCGGAAAATCTCTATTACAATACAACCTAAAACTTTTGTTTGGGAAATTTGCGAAAATGGGTACAAAAAAAACGTCGCCGCACATCGCTCATGAAAACCCATCTGTTTAAAGTATCAATCCCTTGTTTAATGTATCCTTTGAAAAACCTCGCTTTTTTCACTTAAATATATTCCAAAAACCCAGAATTACGCAGGTCTACCACCCTGTATGGGAATATATTTCAAAAGCTGAGGTCACACGGTACCGAATATTCTGTTTGCGAATATAATAATATGGTGTCATGGCGTGTCGTGCCGCGGCCGCTAAACAAATGGATTGTTTCCACGGGTAACGTAATTCGTATTGTCAATATTGGACTTAGATCGGAGGTCTGCGGACTGGACCCTTTGAGGCTTGAGAACCAGCCCGTGACGTGTAACAAGCAAAATGAAATGGAAACATGCTCTAAGTTTCCAAAATATACTTGGAACACGTACCGAGGTCGAGATAAAGGTTAGGTTGCTACCTTGTGTAACCTCTTAAGCTGTTACTTGTCAGAGCTCTCTGAACTTGGGGAGTCATGAAGCAGCCTTAAAGATTGCTAATGAGGGAATGAAAAAGTGTTAAAAACAGTTAGTAATGAGTGCCTACATGCACTAACGTTTATTGCCCTATGATCCAATGTAGGCTGTGTGAAGTTTTTGTACGGATTTTTCTATTTTAAGGTCAAAATATTTAAGTTTTATAATAATATAAATGTAATTGTAACCCTACAGCATATTAGGCAATAATTGGGAATACTCATTTTAATAAAACGAAGGAAGAAGGAAAAGTTTCATAACAGGTTCATAAATTGTAATTCAAGATAATACGTTATAGTTACCTTCTGGTATAATACATACATCTTCTTCCCTTGTTCTACTCGGGTCGGGGACCGATCGCATCGACAAGGCACCTCCGGGCGTCCCTGTCGTACGCTGCGTTAACGGCATCCGTTTATGTAGGTCCAGCCTCTCCTCGAACAGCCTCTGGAGTTGCTTCTCCTACCTATGTCTGGGTAGACCACTGAACGTCTTCCCCCTGGAATGGCACTCAGAATGTTCAGTTGAATTCGACCTTCTGGCATTCTTAAAACGTGCCCAAGCCACCTTTGCGACTTTTCTATGGTTCGATGATCCTCCCAGATCATCGAGCTTCGTATTAGATTCCTTCTTATGACTCCTGCAACTCCTCTCAAAAATCTCATTTCGGCAGCGTGAATCGTAGAACGTGATCTGGTGACTATAAGTAAACGTGGGGCGATACACTGATTTGTGCACTGCCAACTTAGTCTCGATACTTAGCTCAACTTTCCTTATCACTGAGCTGTAAAGAGGACGCAGCACACCGCTCGCTGCACTGTATAATAGGTAATAATTATTAATTATTTTTTTCCGCAACAGATGATGGCACTGCAAAAAAAGCAATTTTAATGTTAGCCTTTAACCTAGCGGTAAATGTAAGAAACTAAAAAAGGACAATTCATAAAAAGAGTAAAACCTTCAGTGGAAGGATAACATTATGTCCTTAATTTCAAAACGAACATTTTTTAATTGTACAAAAATTACTAGCAGTGCAGTCTTCAGTGAAAGCAGTATGGGAATGCGTGACTTTGCATTATCTACATATCCCGCAAAAAAAATTTCCAAGTCAAATTATTTACTGTATATCAGGATTTAACTGAAAGTTTAAATATGCCAAATTGAAACAATGTAATTGTAGAACGATTGTGACTTAAATAAATTCCGGAAAATTTTAATTGTTTTTATTTTTATGGTTCTTTTTTTATTTTTTTATTTACGTAGCGCACGCCACTGCTTACATGAAGACTGTGAAATTCTAGAAGAAATAAACAGCATTTTTATTGCTCAAAATAACATTTTTGCTTTATTACATTTGTTCTCGATAAATACACCTCCTGAGAAAATAAAATCACTGGTTCATTCCTCTTTATTTTCCAGTGCCCCCTCATATTAGAGGTTGGTAATCATAATGACTTGGGACGTAGAACCTTTGAGCTCTCCAGCTAGACTCCATCAACCCATCGCCTTGCACCGCAGTGGCGGGGTGGATTAATACGTCCGCCACTCCCGGATACACTGACCCCAAGATTCCTACTTACTATCAGACCTTTTTCCTCCCCATAACTTATTCTCCTCCCCTTCCTTAAAAAATATCCTCAACACTGCATCCCTAAATATTGCATAGGCCTTATTTTTAACATCATTTTTCTAAGGGCCTTCTGTATGGGTTAATGTAAAAAAAACATGGTTGTGATAACAGACATCATCTTAACGGGTAGCGTTACTAACGGTGGTGAAACAGATTACGTACGCTACTCGACGAGTAGTGGTAACTGACAGTTTACTCAGACGTAGTGAAATATAGTTACATACGCGTTATATACGCTCTTAAGTATGAATAAATAAAATTTAATTCACATTCCTTTTAAAACCATTATAAGGATTCTGGCAGCGCCAGAAAGTTCCTAGGAAATCTACGTTTTGACTATCACAGACATCCGCACACGTTCTTCACTGAAATTAAGACAGGAATAAGCTAAATTATTCAAATAGTTCATACATTAGTGAATGAGTTGATTTCAATAATTCTCCCTGTGCTGCCTTATTTATTGATCTGATAAACACATGTAAAACTTTAATGGAATACAATTAAGAAAAGTGTAAACAAGAAATTTAAACCGCGAATCGAAATAGAGCTTTTTTTTCCTGTAAATTTATTTACTGCTTTTCCAGTGGATGTGATTAAGCAAGCACCAAACTGTTTAGTAAAATCTGTTCACATTTTGAATTCCGCAAATAACCGTAGGCATCACATTTAGTGATCATTCAATCCAAAGAACTATGAATAATTCAGACGTATAGGTTTTGCATCCTCGTTTTCCCATTTCTATCTGTATTCAAAGATTTCGGTCAGAAAAGTCATCTTAATATAAGGACTCCATTTACTGCCATTTTCAAGTTAGGTTTTTTTAGTACTCGTCGTGAGATGTGAAAAAAACACATATATATATGTGTGTGTTTTTTTTTTTAAATTTATTTATAAAAAATAAAAATAAATACTTCTTAAATAATGCATCATATACATGATTTTCAATACTTCCTATTGATTTGCTCTCCACAAGTTGAGCTCCAGTAGCTAGTGGTTATGGGAGGAGTATTTACATACGTAATGAAAAAATAATTCAATATTTAAACAATATTAAAAACTTATTGATTAACTACGAGATGGTTTGGGCATGTAGAGCGAATGAACTAAGAAAGGAGTGTAAGAAGAATGTATAACGTGAATGTGAATGGAAGAAGAAGCCGACGACTCCCAAGGAAGACATGAGGCCATGTCAGAAGTCGGAATAATTAAAGAGAATGTATGAATGTGAATGAAGCAAGAAGTGTATGCCAAGATCGAGTTGTTTGGCGGTCCGTACTCTCTGCCTACCTTTGCGGAGAAATGGCATGATGGTTAGTTATTTAGTTAGTTAGTTACAAATGTAATACAAAAAAAAACAATTTTACAATAAAACGAAAAAAAAACAACACATAATATATGTGCTAGATAATATGTATGAGGGTACAAAATATCATTATATAAGTTCGGGGAGTTAATTTGCTTTTTGAATTGTTCATATTTCAATGTTTCGGTTACAATAAATTTGCTTTTGGATAATAATATATTGTACCATCTTATACCTAAATACTAGTGGTGCTGTGCTGTGGTTGTTCTTAGCATTGGAATGGCTATTAAAACATTTGTTTTGAGTCTATTGCTTAAACTATCAGTGAAGGGAATTTTATTGATAAAAAAATTCTTTGTAAATTTGATATAAGGCTTTTCTTTTATATAATTCTGTAATAGATAGTACGTTAAGAGGAACGGCTACTTGGCTTGGTTCATACAAAACTTAATTTTGGATTTGAAGTCAAAATACTCACCTGAACCTAATGATTTTTTTTTATCAAAAAGGATAGTAAATATTTAGTACGGATAAGAAGTAAATTATTCATTTTTATTTTATATTATGAAAAATAGGCCATTAAAGGAATTGATTTTAAGCGATTTTAGAGGCACCTTTAACAATTATTTGGGGCTAACGGTGATTTTAAAAAGTTTTACCCCTCTACTTTGAAAATATAATGTAATTTATATTAAAATAAGAATTATGGTGAACTTAAATTAAATTAAAAACAAACAATTTACGTTGGAACACAAACTTGCCGTACATAATTTAAAATATCGACCCGAAAAAACGTTTTTTTTTTTAAATGTTTTGTTTATGTATTTTTATTTACGTAATCATATTTACATAGCACAAATTTCCTTTTAAAATTATGAAAAATATTTTTTTCATGGTTTATACTTCACAATTTAAACCAAAAATAAATAAAATATTTCTCATCAGTACCTCATATTTACTAAACATTTAATTTAAAAATTACATATATTATTTAGTTTCAATGGGTATTTTGGCCTCAAATCCAAAATTACGTAATGTGTTAGACAGACAGCGCAGTCGTTCCTCTTAAATTCCCGAAATATCTCTAGAGGACTAGGTTTTTTAATGATGATTTAAATAATAGTTTTTTTAATTGAAATTATTGGCTGTAGTGTGGCTTTATACGCACCTCCTCAAATTAATTCAAAATAAACCATTTTAATTGTTTTCTTGTTTAATATATTGTGTAGGTTATATAAGACATAGATAAATATGATACACATGGTACTTGTCTAAGCATTACATGAAATGTGGTAAAACCATGTACAGTCTGACAAATTATAGTTGACAACAATTGAGGGCGCTGCGATCGTTTAAAAGGTTTTAAATTACCAACAACAAGATGTCTCATAGAAAAATGAAAGTATGTTTATAAAAACACAATGGTCCAAGAGTACCCGTATATTTGTTACTTTAATCAAAGGTCCTCAGAAATTAGTGCTGTTTTCCGAAAGGAGATGATTCTGCATCACATTTTTTTATATTTAAACTTATTTATTTTTATACGGAAGGAAGATTGCAAACGCTTTTCCGGGTGGCGTTTTTTTTTAGATTCTGGTCTGTATATATCAAAAGATTAATTTATTACATATGAAATCAATATAAAACAAAATTTAATTCAGAGACCAAAATTATAAATTTAGAAAAAATTATATATTCGAGTTATGTCGTTTTGAATAGTTTCTTGAAAACAAACTGTCAAAATCGAATGTGAAAAAATACGAAAGTAAAGAACAAATTTCAAAGACAAGGTGAGTAGCTTGGTGTTGCCACAGTGATGCAAATTTTTAGTTCTACTTTACTAAATTTCTGATTTTTATTGCCAACTGTACCTACAATCCGACATTTTATATACCTATAGGTAAAAAAATGAGGGTGCTGCGATCGTTTAAAGGGTTTTCAATGACAACACCGAGATGACTCATAAGAAGGTCAATGTAAGTTTTAAAAAGTACAATGATCTAAGTGCATGTTTTTTTTGCTTTCTACAAAGGATATCCAGAAATTAGTGGTACTTCCCGAAAAGAAATGATTCTACATCATATTCTAATACAATTTTAAGTTAAAACTTTTTTAAAATTATTTAACGCTTTGTAAGGAAGAAAATTACACGGAAAGACGGATTTTACGTTTTTCTGAAATGTATGCATGGAAATAGCCATGCATTAGATGTTAAATAAATTTAGTAAAAATAAAATAAAATTCACAGATCGCAATAGTACTTTTAAAAATAAAAATTTAAAAATAGTGATGATGTTTTTCCTGCGGATGTTGTTATTTGTTTACGAATAATAATCTGTCAAATTCGAATGTGAGAGGTAACCTCAAATCTGAATGTACGTGGTCAGAACTGTTTCACAATAAATCTACATATATATATATATTATTCTCAAATCATTTGTAAACATATTTTAACTTGGACACTAGCGTCTTCGCTTTAAATTCTGATAAACAACGTGTGAAAACGTCAAAACCTCGGTGTTTCCATAGTAATGGACATGTTTTAGTTCCAATTGATTAAATGTCTACGATATTCTGCCAAGCTGTTCGACTGTATTGCGAATAACGTGATCCCAAAATTCTGGCAGGTCGAAGTAAACGTTAAGATTTTGTTTAGAAAAGGAAACTTGGATTGTTTGATCATGTAGAACGGATACATGGAATGTTTCTGACGATGCATGTAGTATATGAAAGTGCATAAATTTCTATTGTCGCCGGTTCACGACTCGGAGCGAAAGTGAGAGCGATATGTCGTACTCCTAGTACCACAAATGAGACGACGTTTCAGTAGCTCCTCGGTAAACATGACTCAATAGTTATAATGGTGGAAGATACTCTCAGTATCCCTTTGGTGAATAATCACCATTCTTATTGAAGTTACATTATTTCTGCTCTTTGGGAAAATATAACCAAGGAAAGGAAAATGGACAATCATTTGGTTATAAACAACATACTAAAGTTACTTTTTGAAATATATTAAATATGTTATTAACTATTTTCTGCAGCCTCTTCGGGCTGCATCCCTGAGTTTCGTCGTCGGCTCATAAAGCTGAGCGATACGTAACTCAAACTTATAATAATAATAATTAGAGTAAATTTCTATAGCGCAGTTTTGTAAAGGTTCACCTCAAGTGCGCATTATACTAACTAACCTAACCGAATACAATTGTAAAATAACAGATACACTACATAGTATATCTGTTATTATAGTATATAAATACAAATTAAAACTAATATATAAAATATTCATGAGTAGCAGATTCACTTAAATGCACAATTTAGAATACTATTTAGCAATTTAGAATTAACTAGGGGTATAAATAATCATATGTAAAGTACAAATATCAAAAGAGGAAGAAAATCTACACAAAAAAACCTAACCTAATATAATTAGAAAGTAACACATATATTACATGCATGGAAATTAAAACACAATTTTAAATATTCACGCGTAGCAGACTCACTTAGATGAACATTTTAGATATTATAATATAACATTTTAGAAGCGAAGGGTGTAAGTAATCAAACATCAAGTAGGTATAAATAACAACAGAGCAAGAGAAAATAATATAACATTATATAAATGGTTTTTCGCTGGATACTGAGGGAATTAAATAACAAGGAGAGAAAACCGCAACTAAATAAGCTATGGAGGATCAAAAGAAAAAATATCCTGAAATTCTGTTTCTACGTACATGAATTTATGTTTTATATCGGATAGGATTTTTTGAATAATTTTTGTTTTTAAGACCCGTTTGAATTTTGCTAAATTCTGGATGTTAGAAATATTTGGGGGAGCTTATTCCAGATGACCAGGCCGGATATATGAAAAGCGCGTGTACTATGGGTTTATTTGATTGAGAGAGTTCAACTAATCGGTTAGCAGCATTCAAATCTGCCGACCTCAAAGAAAGCTGTCTATCAACTGGGTTTTGTCGGACACATAGTTCAGATATATAGGCTGGTGCCTTTCCCTGGAGTGCTTTGAAGGTTGTTAAGCAAATCTTGAATTCTAATTTGACGTCCTCCATAGTCGAGGAATAAGGATCTCAACTACGAATCCAAAGGTCGCGGGTTCAAATCCCGGCGTGCAAATAAATTTTATTTAATTAATTTGTGCTGTTTCGCAATTAATTCATTAAAAAATATTAAATATTATATTTGCGCACGTTCCAGAGTGGAAGATACTCTAAGTATCGCCCTGGTGAAAGACCACCATTTAGAATTGAAACGTTGCTTGAAATGGATTTTAGCCGTGTTTGGTGACCAGATCTGAATAGCCAGGTATTTACCCACCTTCTTCTTCCCCTCCCCAATACCTTCAGCCTCACAATATTCCCCAATTGGGGATGCCATAGTATCACTGGCTCTAGACGGTTGGGAGCAGTTGGGATTCTTGTGCGGTATTCCTATAAAAAATAAAAAAATAAAATCTTTCAGGGTAACGAAGCCAATGAAGGCGATCCCTTGGAAGTGGAGTTATATGACAATATTTAGGCTCACCATATATCATTCTCGCCGCAGCATTGAAGACAGACTGGATCCTGTTGAGTTGTTTCTGGGGGAGACCAGCAAATGCACTATTACAGTAGTCCATACGTGAGACAACAAAATAATTTATTAGTGTTTCAGTTCCATCAGAGGAATGGCATCTTCTGATTGATTTTATCTGCCTAAGATGGAAAAGGCCAGAACTTACAGCCTTTGAGATTTGCGACTCAATAGATAGACAACTGTCGATAGTGAAACCAAGAAATTTAATTTCTTTGGAAGGAATGATATCAGCGCCCTGAGTTTGAATCGGACTGAAATCAAGGAGCTGCCTTCCGGGAGAAGGTATCCAAATAAAATCTGTTTTGGTAGGGTTATTTTCGAGTTTATTATCAGACATCCAACTTGATACTATGTCAATAGTCAACCACCTCATTCATCAATATTACTCAATAGTAATTTTTTTTAGTACTCAATTATTAACGCATTTTTATTCTATATTAATTATTATACCATACTCAAATTATCTGGTACACACAATTGTTTTTTTTCATACATAATTATTATACTTTTTTCTAGATATATTATATTACCATAGTATGTCAACACTAGATTTTTTCCCTTCTGTGTTTGTATGATGGCACATAATATGAATTAAATTTGTCAATTTGGCTGTCCTAAATCGGGAATTGTTCCTAGTTGGGCACTCAAAGCTTTCTTAAAATTTGTTTTTACTTAATGTATGTTTCAAATAAACAGTTATAATAATAATTATTATTAAATAACTAACCATCACGCCGTTTCCCCGTAGATGTGGGCAGAGAGGACGGACCACCAAACAACCCGATCTTGGCATACACTTCTTGCTTCATTCACAATCATACATTCTCTTCTGTTATTCTGACTTCTGACATGGCCCGACTCGAGTATTTGATTCACATGATCGTGCCATTGGGATCCTCGGGCATCCCCGGCTTATTCTTCCATTCACATTGGCGCCATATATTCTACTTACACTCCTCTCTTTGTTCATTTGCTCTACATGCCCAAACCATCTAAGCGTCCCTTTCTTAATCTTGCTCACTACGCTTACATCAGCCTTACATTCTTTACGAATCTCAACATTTTTTACACGATCATCCATGGTTTTACCACACATTCGTCTCGGAGATTTCATTTTTACAGCATTCAGTCTACTTTTATCCTTCCTCTGCCAGCCTCACTGCCATACATCAGGGTTGGTATCAGCACTCCATTGTGGACTGCGAACTTCGCTTCCTTGGACAACTTTTTTTAGCGCCAACCGCTTTCAGTCCTCCGTTAATGGAGTTTCCTGCATTCATCTTTCTTTCAATATCCCTATCAGTCTTTCTTATTATTATTAATAATATTGAAACGGTGCTTTAAATGGCCTCAGAATTTTTCGGTGACCAGATCTGAATAGCCAGGTATTTCTTCACCTTTCTCTCCCCGATCTCCTTTTCCTTCCACGACCTTCAGCTTCACGACATACTTCAACTGGGGATGGCACTTGCTCCAGACGATTGGTGACAATTGGGAAAGTTGTCCGGTATTCGCATAAAAATAGTGAACGAGGGAAAAGATTCCCGTATCTTAGATTATTACGACATGCAGAGCGAATGTTTAAGAAAGAAGTATATATAATATATGACACGCAAGTCAATGAAAGGAGAAGTCTGGGACGCCCCAGGATGACATCTGACGTTCAAGTGAATCAAAAAAGTGGTAATGATCCCAGTAGGAAAGTTTTTTTAAACAGCCACTTTTAATGTTTAATCGTTGGCCTAATGTCTGGGTTACACGTAGCCAGTAGAAGAACAGTGATAAGTGGTAAATAAATCAGCGTTCTGAGAAAAGCGGTAAGTGATTTAGTAAACTCTTGTATTTGTTGTAAAACTTGATTGTGTACGTGTCCAAACAGCCCGACAATAGTCCCACCTAATTACAAGGATGCGCCCACAGCGTACTTATTGGAAAAAAATAAGAAAGATTCTAATCCAGTAAACTAAATTTCTACTTAACGGTAACTTACTATTTATCACATAATGCCACATGCGGACAGTGATTAAAATTTATCTAAAAGATTTCGTTACCACTTATCACTTTCCTCGCTACTTTCTGCATGTGACATATTAGGACGTTTCAGCATAACAATATGCACCCATTTTTTAGTTGCTTTATGTTATTATTCGTACATAGATACTTCTGTCACTTTCTCAGTTTTTTTAGGCTTTAGTACATATTCAGGAGAGGATTGACAGAAAACTATGTTCGACTGTGTTTAATGTGCAAAGTGAAGTAGAACAACTGGGCATTTCAGAAATGACAGACCTCTTAAGTTTTGTAGTACAGAACTTTCCCCAGGCATAGCTTGCACACAACTCGAACCGTTTGACTAATAGGCAAGTGTCTTTCTTACCCATCAGGCTATCGACCACCTGAGTTACTTTTCATTTTTTAATGATGAAATGAAAACACAATATTAAAGGCCAGTAGTCAAAAATGGCCCTAAACGTCTTTCGTTGTTTAACTCAAGCAATACTACAAATGATTTCAATGTAAAATATACACGTGTAGTTAGAATAATGTATAAGTTTTCAAAAGACAAAATCCCCAAACTATATACTTTTTTTAATTCCATGAAATACATACTAAAATGTCTGAAAAAATTGTCACTTTGAAAGGCGATTTTAAATGTTTTATGTAAAATTCCAGTACGTATTTTACATAGAATTTAAAATGTTACATTTGGAAAAATTTTATCTTTTGAAAACTTTTTTACATTTTTCTTTCTAACCACCCGTTTAGACTTTACAGATAAATGGCCCATAGTATTTCTTGCGTTAGCAGACAACAAACTATATATTTTTGGGGGATGAACGTTAAGTGAAAATAAATAAAAAAATCTTTTTTAAAGATAATTATCATTTCGAAGACAGTGATTAACTCGCCCGCAAGCCATTTAATTTGGGTGGCGTTCGATTGGATTCCTTATTATATTTAGCGGGCCGCTTCGATACGCGTTTTAACGCACTTCTGTGCAAGTGGCTACGGGCTACGGGCTACGGGCTACGAGCTACGAGCTAGAAGTATTCGGCGTAGTCATCTCCAGGCGAATTCTCCCGCCTCGCTACGGGCGCGGGCGGCGCGGAGGGGGCGCGTGCGCAGCCCTCCCCTCGCTAGTCCGCTAGTCCGCTACGAGCTACGGCAAGCGGCCGCCGGTACTACTGCGCTCCGAATAGTAACCGTAGCGATGCGGGGGATTCGATAAATAACAGGGGTATACAGCAGCTTTCCCTCTCACGTAGATTCCGTACACGTTTAAAAGCGAGCGGTTTCGTATTTGATATTAAGTTTTTACTGTTTATACTATGTAACAAATTCACTGTTTAAAACTTACCGTCATATAAATAATTAGAAAAACTTTAGCGTTTACATAAAGTACGTTTTGTAATTAATATGGTAAAATTAACATCTTCACAAAGTTGGGAGTCAAATAGATTTACTTTACTGTGTTTTTGTTATGTTCTTATTAGAAAGTTTTCACCGGTGCGAAATTCGAAAGTAGATTAATATCATTCCTAACGATCTTTCCGATCGTTTGTTTGAAACGGCGTTTACAACATAACAGGGTTACCAATCTTCCGAGGCGGTCGGAGCTTGTTTGCTGGCTGTTTGCTGGCAGTACGCTGGCTGAGAGAGAGCGAGAGGGAGGCATCTGCGCCATCGCTCATACCTGCCAGCGTTTTATAAGTGTAGGTCCCGTCGCTGTCGGCCTTGCGCGGAACTCGGGTTTCCACGCTCCACACTGTACCGGGAGTACCGTAGCGTTAGTGACGCCGCGGCGTGTGGGCGTTTGTTTGCCAACTTCTCCAGCCGGTGACACGCGGCACAGGGCCTACCTACCACCGGACACCGGATACCGGACACCGGTTGATCGGGCTCGGTGATCGGTACACGACACCCGCCATCCGCACAACCGACCGCACGCGAGCAAACCTGACTGTCATACCAATCATAGCACCGAATACAGTTATCCTAACAAACCCTCTCCCCATTTGAATCAAACAAACGGAAATCTTATTAAAACAAGTGATAAATTTACATCTTAACCCGACAATAATGTATGCTGTCAACATGTGATATTACCAGTAAAAATAATAGACATTTAAAAAAAGTGGATTATTTGTTTAACAAATTGAAGAAGGCATTCGAATATTTTGTACATACATATAAAAATGATGGGATATTTAAACGAGATGACAATACTGATGCTATAGTAATATACCTGCGACAATAACATTTTATAAATATTTATTCAAAGACACTTCTCGATAAACACGAATGAAGTTTTTAAAGAAGACACTCGTTTTGATATACATATAACTTGATAAGTATTTTTGAAATTTTGCGGGAATTAACAATAATAACATAGATAAACGCGAGTCTGCGAAATGTAATCGTGAAACTATACCTGAAGAAAATATTTGTATTCTAATCTGCAAATATAGACAGCAAGCTGGCGTCGTTTAAAGGTAAGACTTTAATTTCAAATAAAACTTTATTTACGTCAAACGGTTGACATATTTTAAAAATATGTCGTTACTCAGATATACTATTTTAATAAATTTGTTTGACACAAATAATAAGTATGTATGATTTTTCATAAGAATTTGAATACACAAACTCAATCACCTTATTTTCCATGCCCATTGCCCATCAAATACAATTGTTATGTTTTAGTTTTTAAGCTACAAAACTGGGCTCTTAGTTATGTTATTATTTTGCTTTAAATATTATTTTTGCGGTCTAAATCTTTGGATATGTTCTCATAAGACAATACCTACTCAAATCAAGTTCTTGTAAAGCCAATAATAATGATTTTGAAGACATTATTAGATTAAAGATAGTGAGACTGTAGAGATAGACGAGTTTGTAATGAATTCCATATGATTTTAACACTCAAATGATGTTTATATCATAACGTGTGGAGTGTACTTGTAGAAATACTTCAAATAAATCTACTCTTTGACGGCCCACAATACTTATTACTGTTTTTCTTTAGATTTACAATGAGAAATGTTTCACTAATTTTATATTATGTACAGGGAATAGACCGGTAGGTACTCTTACCTATCAAGTATGCGAATCGAACTCGACCTCTCCGATTGTTAAACAAGAGTCCCACCCTCCAGACTATTTAATAATTCTTTTTACATTGGCTGTCAATTTTTTTTTTGAATTTTTATCGTATTTCTGCATTCTGCTGTACTCCTAAAAACAAAACGGATTGGATGTCTAAATACATTTTTATTCATACCATCATATTATTATGTAATATAAAACATACAAAAGAATTACAATATGCAAATTGTAAATTGCCCACCTTTTTGTATGATATTTGAAATAAAACCCAAAGCGAAATAAACATTTGAAGATCACTGAGCATTACTATTTATTCGTTCAGTTTGTCGGTATTTTTTAATTTAAAAAAAATCCCCGGTTACGAATAACCTGAAAATCTTCGAAAATCTCCAACTACCATCACAGTAAGCGCGAAATGTTACTTGCATCGTGATGGAGGATTTAGCCAGGCGAGGAATTGAACTCACGACGCCTGGCTGTGAACTCGATGCACTACCAATTCACCCAACGAACGGTCAGATGAAAGTACCCATTTCATTATCGATCAAAATAATACGCATTTTGTATCAAGTTATTTTCTATGAACACTCGTTTGAAGGGAAAGTTTTTTTTTTCAGAACAAAATACGTGAGATTATTTTGGAGGTAGAAGGTTTTGTTAAAACCATTAATACGAGTAAGTAACTTATATTTCATAGATACATAGAACTTGTGAATATAAGAGCAGACATTGTGTATTTAAGAGGAACGGCTGCGCTGCCTGTTTCATACATAACTTAATTTTGGATTTGAGGCCAAAATTAAGTTATGTAACCCATCCAAACTGATTGATATATTTTTTAAATTAAAGATTTAGTAAATATCTAGAACGGATGAGAAGTATTTTATTTATTTTCAGTTTAAATTATGAAGTATATCATGCCATGAAAAAAAACGTTTTTCATAATTTTAGAGGCAACTTTTTAAAAAAATATATCGCATTCATACGTAAATAAAAATATTTGAAAAGAAAACGTTTTTCGGATCGATATTTTAAATTATGTACGGCAAATTTGTGTTCCAACGTAAATTGGTCGTTTTTAATTTAATTAGAAATCCACCGTAATGCTTATTTTAATATTTTTCATTTTATTTTATTATTTTAATTTATTTTATATTTCATTATATTTTCAAAGCAGATGGGGTAAAACTTTTTTTAATCATCGTTATTAGCCCCCAAATAATTTTTACAAGTGCCTTTAAAATCGAGAAAAATCAATTCCCGTAATGGCGTATATTTCGTAATGTAAAAAAAAAATAAAATTACTTCTCATCCGTACTAGATATTTACTAGACTTTTTGATGAAAAAAAAGATAATTGGATTTATGTGAGTATTTCGGCCTCAAATCCAAAATTACGTTTTGTATGAAACAGGCCGAGCAGCCGTTCCTCTTAAGTAAAGTCTGAATATTCAGAGAACACGTATTTCTAAATAATTACATTAGTAGTACTCATACTTCAAACTTGACGGGACTAAAATTTAGTTAGGCTTAAACTAATTCACTTAATTAAGAAGTTTATTTCAAATGGTTCATTTAAATAACATAGTACTTAAAAGAGAATACATAAGCGACAATAGGTGTTCAATACTTCAGTATTGTAAAACCTACCCTAAAATAAAAACGGAAATTTGTTAAATGTTTATGAAATTGCATAGCAATATCATTTAATTAACGTATCATTACGATGTGGCTATCTATTCGCATTTTAGACGATAAAGATTTTATGAATGTTTAATCATTGAAGAAATTAATACTAAAATATCTTAAACGAAACATGAAAATGGAAAAAACAACAGAAAATAAAAAGATTTCAGTCACATTTGGGACTCGAACCCAGGATCCGGGGCAACCGCTTTACCAACCTAGCTAATGAGACCAGTTCAATTTATGTCATTTTCATCGATATCATATCTGAAATTCATGATTTGTCAATATTATTCTCCTTTTTTAATCCCATATTATTGTCTAAGTTGGTAAAGCGGTTGCCCCGGATATGCAGAGGTCCTGGGTTCGAGTCCCATATGCGACTGAAGTCTTTTTATTTTCTGTTGTTTTTCCGTTTTCATGTTTCGTGTAGGTTATGGAAGATTAAATATTTCAATTATTAAATATTTGCAATGAGGTTTTTAAATCGCAATAAAAATATTTCATTATTAAAAACTGATTTTATTAATGTTTCTGATTTTTAATTCAATGTCCGTGTTTACATCGATTTTGGAAAAAAAATGCTCTCGTTAAACGTCCTCGTCGTAAATTTTACAAAAACGGAGCTATGTAAATTATCCAATATATTACCTTTAAACTATTTGGAACCATTTATTTTTTTAATATTGTAATACGTCACCTAGTGACCCAAACACCAGTGTAACTTCAACATAAAAAAATGATAAGTTCTTACGGCAGTTTTCATCAATCAAACTGATCGTTCGATTAGTTAAAAACTTACTCAAACGTACTACTTTGGAGTCACAAATTCGGCTGAGTATAATTTTCACTCAGCATTATATGGTTTTGTCAACTATGAGTGTGTCACGATTAGCTTCCGATACGCTTAGAACTTCCGATTACGTAGTTTTTTTTTCGGATCGGCGACAATAACGGCGAACTTAGAATAATACATTTATGCACAAATGCGGCAAAAATTGGATTAACCACTCAAAAATTTATCGCGCATTGAAAATAAGTATACTGGTAGTTAATGCGTGTTGATTAAAATTTGAAAAATGTTGCTTTTACTCCAAGCTTAATGATTATTGATATCCAGCGAAAGCTCGGTTAAAACAAGTTAGATTAACAAGAAGATTTAGTACATATGTCTTCTACAATGGATACATTTTCATTTAACTTAGCGTGCGGTAAGTAAGTAAGTAACTAAATAACTAACCATCACGCCGTTTCCCCGCAGGGGTAGGCAGAGAGGACGGACCGCCAAACAATTCGATCTTGGCATACACTTCTTGCTTCATTCACATTCATACAACGCTTCATACATTCTCTTCCGCTATTCCGACTTCTGACATGGCCTGACTCAAGTATTTGATTAATTTGATCATGCCATGTCTTCCTCGGACTTCCCCGGCTTCTTCTTCCATTCACATTCGCGTCATACATTCTTCTTATACTCCTTTCTTCGTTCATTCGCTCTACATGCCCGAACCATCTAAGCGTCCCTTTCTTAATCTTACTCATTAGGCTTAGGCCTTGCATTCTTTACGAATCTCAATATTTTTCACACGATCATATATGGTTTTACCACACATTCGTCTCAGAGATCTCATTTCTACGGTGGTAAGTATTAAATGGTTAAAGCGGTCGTAAGTAATAAAAACATCTTAAAAGTAAGAAATTCTTGAAAATTCATACGATAATATTTTTCAAATTCGTAGTAATATTGTAATTGGTGGCAAAGTTATATTTTCACTTTTAAATACATTTCTAATAAATTGGTCTTGGTTCCGTTTGACTGTTAGAAGGAGAGATTGCTCAAATTTCTTCTTTTCATCATTTTCCCCCAAAGATAAATGAGCCACATTACCTGTAAGTAAGCTATTTCAGTAACTCCGGGGTCAATGTGCGCGCGCAGAATCTCTTTCCAATAATTGCCCCAAAAACACCTGAAAATCTTTTCAAATAATAGTGCATATCGTATTTTTTTAAGCCACACAGAACTTGCAACGTGGATTTTACTGATAGTTTCTAAAGACAAATTGAAGAAAACGTGATTTTTGTTTTTCTTGCTTGTACTCTTTTTGACGAATCTAATTTTGAAAAATGTTTGTTTAAATATTTTGGTCAAATACTGTTTCTTAAGTTTTACTTTGTATATTTTTTTACGAGTTAGTAGATAGTATGCAGTAACAGTTTGGGAGTCTTCGAAAGGCGAAACAGCTGTAACGTGCAAAAACAATTTCATGTAATACTATCGAGATTACCAAAGTCGATTGAGTTAAGACTCCCAAAGTACTTTAAAAGTATGAACTTTCATTCCCGAAAGTACCAAACTCCCAGCGAAAGCCGATTCAAAGAAAAACAAACGCCAATGTTCAGAATCAGAATTCCACATTATAAATGTTGAAAATGTCAATGTTCACATTAGTCTGACACGATTAAGTCTGTTTTCCTTTCCGACTTTGGTATCTACTTTAATCATCAGGCCATAAAAATCTATATGGCAGACATTTTTTAAAAAGCTCGATTTCATCAAAATACGAATGTATTCATTATATTATAAATATTTTGTGTTTGAGTGAATTGGCATACACTGTTACACATTTTCAGTACAAAGTAAGCATTCCATTGCCTTAGCATCATAACTTTTTAAGAATGGCAATACTTTCACTACAAGTTTGTTCCTTGCTTACTTAGGGTATCTTCCTTCTTCCTTGTAAACTAAACATTATTTTCGTGACGTGACATTAAAGATTCAATATGAAGTCACCCGACTTAGTCCGCACTGGTGTCACTTCCGACAAGATGTCTGTAATTTCAACTTATCTTATGCTCTAGAGACGTTGACAACTCATACATATTCATACGTGAAGTGTGAAGGAACGTGTCAGAGATATTTAATCAATTCGCGTAACATTCTTACTAGACAGCGACGACTATTTACCCGCACATAATTAAGAAGACACATAGTGAGTTCTTCACGGTTTTTGAAATATCTAGCTATACATGAATGGTATTAATCATCACCGAGAGTTTTTCCAATAAAACGTTAAATTAGCTCAAATTAATAAATTAACAACCACATTTTAATACGTAATTTTCACTTATTTAACGAGAATGGTTAACTAACCATTAAAAAATTAAACACTTTAATTTTTTTGTTCATTTTACTTCAGAAGGAACAACCGTTTTCTAAATAAATAAAACCAAGAAAATTATTTTCAATGTCTCCTGGAAGACAATTATAATATAATTTCCCCCCTCGTAGCTAATGGATAGCTTACACATATCGTGTATGAATAGTGTTTAAATTTGTGTTATCACGTTGTCGTTTAACCTGTGCGTTTTATTGAATCATATGTTAATATGCATGAGTTTATTATTTATTTTATATATTAGGAGACATCTAACAGTATTTGCCGAATAGTCTCTTACGGTGTATTCATTGATTTTGCATTCAATATGGGTATTTTCACTTAATTTAAATTTGTGGAAGATTCAAAAAAAAAATTCGTACTAAAAACGTGTAATTATAATATTATCAAAAATAATTATTGATTTTAAAAACAAACTATCTAAATCCGCATATTCTCAAATAGTTCGAAGCAGCTACAACGTCATTATGACGTAGAAAACGCCACTGGCTTGTAAGACAGCTGTCACCGGGAATCTAGTAACGTTAGCCGGTATGACGTCAACAATGCCATAAACACAAATAAAACCGAACGTAACGTTTTGGGGGCAATTAAAAAATGGCATAATTTAAATCTTTTAAAAAAATTTTATCTTTCCAAAACATCATGTACATTTGAGACGCTTGGTGGATCTGAGGGTTGACGCGGTAGCTCAATGGTTAGAGGAAACGCCTAGTGATTTTCTTCATACATGGTTGTTTTCATCAACACTAATAATGTTTCAATATTCGACAGAAAGAGTAAGTAAAAAATAATACCTACCTAATTTGCATAAAATCAAAAAAAAACCTTCGTAAAATACATACTGACTAGCAGCAGACAAATAATCGAGAACGCGGTTACTAAAAATATTTAAATCCTTCCCAATACAGTCTCGGTGAATACACTTTTGCAACAAATAACAATTCTTTAGTTTACAGCGTCGTTTTTCGGTGACCTTTAGATTTCTCTATTTGCCGCGATGTTCTTATCGCCGAAGGTATCTGAGGAGACATTTTACTGACAAAAGCGCTGAGCTTTCACCCGCATATTTCGGCGAGCTTACGAAAGGGAACGCTTCAGCCGGGAACTTTGTCGTCGTACGATGTAGACACGGAAGATCACGTGTGTATATCGAACTTAAAAAAGAAAAGTCTCCTATACTCAACTGTGTCGAGAAAAATACTCGTTGAGCCAATAAAAATAACATTTTGAAGAAAAAAGTACATTACATAAGCTGTAATTTTATTGAAG
Source organism: Halesus radiatus (assembly GCA_022606495.2). Taxonomy (NCBI): domain Eukaryota; kingdom Metazoa; phylum Arthropoda; class Insecta; order Trichoptera; family Limnephilidae; genus Halesus; species Halesus radiatus. The sequence goes on from JAHDVE020002645.1 coordinate 113,948, forward strand.
AACCTTATTTTAAGGAACATCTTTTCAATTGGAGGTTTTTAATGAATTTTGTAAAGTACTTTTACTAATTGCTAAATATTTAGTTTATTTCTTAGTCTTCCAGGAAAATGCACTTTTTTGATACCATTTTAGCACATATTCAAAAATTGTCGTGAAAGTTAGTTTTAAATCCAATATTACATGTAGGTATATGATTTCATTGTCATTTTCAATATGTTCATCATCAGTCGTCAAATTTAACGCTACGTTATGGGTCTTATTGTTTATTTCCATATGTTTAGTTTTTCTCATATTCAGTATCATTTTGTTTATTTGCAGCCATTTTGCTATATTTCGTAGGTCTTCATTTATTTTGTATTGCTTCTGGGTATTCTTCACATGAAATGTAGATTAACATATCGTCTGCAGATAGTCTGATTTTGTAATTATTTATGGTTTTAATTACATAATTTATATAAACTCTAAATGAAATTGGGCATAATACCGATCCCTGTGGAATACCTAGATTATTTTCTATCGGTTCCTGCCAAAAACCGTATCACTAAGAATATTTAAAATGTTTGATAACATATTCTTTTATAGCAAACATATAGCTACAAAGAGAGAGAGAGAGAGAGATAATTAAAAATTGAAAAACTTTCATGACTCACGTTCTATCTAAGCTGGGACAGAAATCTAATGTAGCAAAAACTTTCGAACGATGAGTTCTGGCGTTTTGAAGTTTTCATAACTTTTTTCTTTACATGTTAAAGGTCAAAGCAAATCAGCTCGCAAAGTCATTTCCAAAAAGAGCTTATAAATTTTAGAACATAAATTTTTTTGTCGATGTGTAAGAAGACCGCCATATTGCGAAATCCTTTTTAATCAATTATTCAAAAATTTAAAAAATATCTAAAAAAGAATGTTGGGACTCGGGAAAAGTCGGTTAGTACTACAAATATTATTTACAAGTTTGTTTTTTCTAAAAGAATATATAGTTTTTCATTAAGAACATTCGGAAAAAATCAGCAAACGGTTTTATGTGTTTTTATTTTTACTGGCCCACCCTACACTTTTCATGTTTATTTCCTTCCTCGGGTATATTTGTGTTTATTTTTATCAATTGTCTGCTTCACTATGTTTGAAAACTCATTTGGCTCAGTCAAAATATTCTGACAGAAAATGATGACGGGATGCTTGAATGTTTGATACATTAAAGAAAATAAGTCCTTATCAAGAACTTAATGTAACGAAAGAAATATATATTTAGATCTTTTGATTCTGTGAAAAGGTTTTCATAATTAGATCGCTCAAAGAAACTCAAACAGAGATCGGTTTATGTACGAGATTATTTATTTATAAGAATTTCGCTCTTTCCTTTCACATTATCAACAAAGTGAAAAATAGTATTATGGTTCTGATATGTGTAAAAAAAAATAAACCTTATTTTGAAATAAGTACACAAGAAACCCAAAGAATTTCATAAACAAACGCTTTTAGTTTCCAGATGTGAGATGAAAGCAGAGATTTGTAATAAAAGATACAGGATACCGACAATCTGTGATGCTTACCGATTTTACAGAAACCGCTTTTTAAGATAAAATAATAGAGGAGACTCTTAGATTGCCGCCAAAGCCTGTATTCTCTTCTGAAAATACTATGCGGAGGGCCGTCAAGGAGATGAAAAAGTGAACTGGGTTGAAAAGATCAATGTTGTAGTAGGGAGAACTTGCAAAAGTTTGCAGATTGTAACAGAACCAAACCGATGACCATAAAACCGATTCGTAGATAAACATTTTCAGAGAGCATTTGAAAATAATTCCACAATTAATACAAAAGGTAGAATTTAATTAGCTCTTCTGGGCGAATTTATTCATTCTCGTGAAAAAAATATTTAATGCTGAAATAATTCACTCATATTTGAGCGATTTCATGTGATCTTACTTTTCCAACCTTTATCAAATTAGCAAAAAAAGTTAATTCCGTAGACTCAATATTCGTCCGTCATTCCAGCGCTACGGCAGAATTAAATTGGGAGCAGATGTCCTTTATGAAGCGTACCTGGATGGCCAACTAAAAAAATAGGGTAGAGGGAGCGCTTTCAACTCTGGGCACTGTGATTTTCATCATTTTTCATTTACTGTATCAAAAAGTAATTTATCATGTACCCTGAGACACGTGTCAACGATTGGGTCAAGATTTTTATGATTTTGAGTGATTTTTTGGCTTGTAGTGATTTTTCAATGCTTCTGGAGAGATTTTTTAAAAACTAAATAGTCGCTTGTTCAGTTTGATTGAGAACATGGCAGTTGTGGTACGACGCAAGAGGGGACACTCAATTATGAAACCCTTATTTGGGGAATCTCGTGAGGTGGAATGTAATAAGAGAGGATTAGAAAGAAAGGAGAGATGAAGATTTTCGTTAATATGATACTCCGCAAGAGTTCCATCCGCCCGCAGTCTTGAAGCTTAAGGAAGTGGGGGACAAGAAGAGCGAAAGAAGTGTGTGTGTGTGTGTTTGTTAAACACTGTACCACGATATTATACATATATTAACCAACTGTAAAAACACATGTTTTTAACACGCTTGCCGCACCTCGTAAAAATTGAATACTAATTACCATATTTGGGAGTTTACCTTACTTTCTCTGGAAAAATTAAAACGCTTTCTTTACAATAATTAAAATAATATTCAAAATTAGCGTGTACATATAGTTTGGGACGATTTTTTGCGATTGGCAATAGGTATATTAATCTAGGTTTTCTGACATAATTTTCCTTCAAGTTTATCCTGGAAATCATTTGTTGTTTCTATATTGTCAAGGCTGAAAACTTATACTGCGTTGGGTTCTTTGTGTCCAAGAAATTATGTCATAAGTTCAAACATTTACAATGATTAAAAAAATATTGAAACTAAAATGAAAGCTAACATATTCTTGGAAATGTGAACTATTTAAATATCTTTCAGTGTTTTTTTTATGAAGCGGTTTATATATTGAAGACGTCATTGAAACGTGTATTTAAGGTTTTTCAAATGTAAGGTGAACACCGTATTAAAAAAAAAAAGATATTTGGAATTAATAACATGGACACACGGCAGAACTGGTTTAGAAAGCAAAGATCGCGTTGACAAACTGCATTATTAAAAACGTTGGAGCTCAACTTTAGACAAACAGATTTACAGTTCAGATGTCAGAAATGACACAGAAACCACTCTACTGCACTTAAAACACTCCATATTGCAATTCTTTCACTAATTTTATCAAATTTAAAAAAAAACAATTAATATTACCTGAACAAAATTCTCCGCACGGGAAATCCCCGTAAAGCTAACGTTATTTTTTTATTTTTTTATTATTCTTGTTACTTTTTTGTACATTTATAAATAAATTAAAAAAATTAAATATTAGTAAAAGGGTGTAAATAGGTAGGTACTGAATAATAATATGAATTCAAGTTGATTGCCAAATATATAAACTACATAAATATATAAACTATCAATACAAAGATATATGCACTTTGCAGGTAGTTGACTCAAGAAATACTACGAATAACTTATCTGATAATTCTACTATGGCTAATTAGTAAAATGTAGAAGGTTTCAAAAGACAATAAACTTCAAACTATAATCATTTGAATACTATATGAAATACCTATTGGAATTTTATATAAAACGTTCAAAATTGGTTTTCAAACGGCCGAATATATTTTCGGACTTATTTCATAGAATTTAAGATTTCGAAACCTTACACATTGTCCTAATACCCGAATAGAATTTACAGATTAATTATTTGTCGTATTGCTTGAGTTAGCAACCTGCAAAGTGATGTACGTTTCACGCTTGAAGTTCGGATTCACGTCTACCGGCACGGCGCAGTGCAGACACGTAAAGTGGCAGGCCATGAACACATTAACGAAAGGTGTAATGTGAATACGGCCTCCATGGTCGAGGGGTAAGGCTCTCGACTACGTATTCGAAGGTCGCGGGTTCAAATCCCGGCGTGCGCAAGTAAATTGTGTTTAATTAATTTGTGTCGTTTCTCAATTAATTATTTAATTTGCCCACGTTCCAGAGTGGAAGATACTCTCAGTATCGCCCTGGTGAAAGACCACCATTCAGAATTTAAACGTTGCTTGAAATGGCTTTTAGCCGTGTTTGGTGACCAGATATGAGTATCCAAGTATTTCCACACCTTCCTCTTTCCTTCCCCTTTCCCTCCCCACTACCATCAGCCTCACAACATTCCCCAATTGGGGATGCCATAGTCTCACTGGCTCCAGACGGTTGGGAGCAGTTGGGACTCTTGTACAGTATTCACATAAAATAAAAAAAATAATAATTTTTTTTAAATATTTAAAAAAATATATATAAATAAAATACCCTCCTGTGCCGTACTGCCACTGTACGTGTCTGCACTTCGCGGTGTCGGTAGACGTGAATAGACCTTAAAAAGTGCAATATAAACTAAGACGAACATAACAATATACGAAATTTTGTGGCTTTCAAAAACCGATTTTTTACATGTTTATTTGATCAGAGGTACTCATTGTATTGAATTGAAAAAGCTAAAAATAAAAACAAAACAATCCCATTTGTATAGTACAATACGAAATTTGCTGATTAGCTTTGAGATTATTCTGACCTTGCCGTTTTTTTTAATAAATAGCGTACAATCAAATCAGCGTTAGCAAAAAGCCGCCGCGCGGGTTTACTTTATATCCCCATATTTATATTATAAACCCGATGGTGAAAGAACCTATGAGAATGTTTCCAAGAATTTTAAAGGAATTTTTATTTAACTCTTTATTTTTTTTGTAGAATTTGCCGCTTCGATGCGTGTCTCACCGGGAAAGTTCGTTTGTTAAGTTTATTTGTTTGTCCTTGATGTTCTCAAAAATTAGTCTACCGGTTTCGCTGAAAATAGCAGTTTGTTTTTATTAGTGCCGGAAAGGTTTAGAAAGTATTTTGAATGAAATCCAACATATAAAACTGTTACTATAACGTTTTAAAATTAGTATGAAAAACATTGAACCCGCCATGTTTTATTTAGGTCAGCCCATGGATATAACACTCTGGTTAGACACTGATTGCATATTCAAGAGAAGAAGGTTTGTTCGGGTAGAGTATTTTCAAAATGTAAAACACAAGTAGGTACCTACGTAAGAACTCTATTATTTAGATAGGTTTTGAAAAAATAAACGTTTGGAACGAAATAAATTTTTCGAATAGTTTATTTGTTTAGAGACTGTTACTTTCGCTGTCAAAGCAATTATGGCACCCAAACGACAGACGAGAATTTATAACTTCATGACACTTTATTTGAAAATAAAATAAAATCCCAAGCAATGCCGGGTACACATCAGCTAGCACATTATATAATACAGTAATTAAAAAAATCCTTTAGATTAAGTTAACATTAAATACATATATATTTATGTCGCATTTTGGAAGAGAGTCTCGGTGACTTGAGTGGCGAAGACCTTTATCTAACTGGTCGCCGTGTTCCTGTGTATGAACCTTCTTGCAGATATGTATTGCGGTTGTCGCGAATATACTCGAGTCACCGAGTATCGGGAACTTGCGTCGCCTTGTGTACGAAGGGCCATAGACTACTGCTTTTTAGGATATCTGTCATAAATGGGGGTAGAAATAATGTTTTTAAACATTTTGAAAAATAGGAAGGTACTGAGTTCGGGTTATTTTACGAGAAATCTTTTAATTTTATACAATATTGTACCTAGTTATTATAGTAGGATAATAATATGAAGATATTTAAAAATAATATTTTTTCAATTATTAAATAAAACAAACATTTTTATTTGAACAACTAATTCATTTTTATTATATCGCTAACCGGTTTCGCTTATCCCAAAATTCATAAGAGTAAAATTAAAAGCTAAACAAATTGATAAAGAGTGAACGTGTCTGTGGGTAAGACATAATACAAAATACAATAAGAGGGAGACACAACATAAAATGGAACAATACAACAATGAGACAAATAAATGCTTACATATAATAGAATGCGATAACATATAAAAGAGGAGACAGAACGTCAAAAGAGGGATGGATTAAGAGGAAGTGGGAAATTGTGAGTTAGACATTTTACCCTGATGATGCTTGCGAAAAGCAAACCCGATTGGTGATAAATAATAAATAATACGTCGAGCAACAAGGTAATTAATTGCGCACCAAGAAAACATTTTTGAATGATGTTTACTCGTCGCTCGCTCCCCTTCCGCCCTCTAGTTATTAATTTCCTCAACTGTAATTGAGATTATTACAACAACCGTTGCCATAAAATTACAGATGGACATACTTAACCACGCAGTCGGGGTGTATCGGGATGCATTGCTAGTGAATATTTATTGGGAGCAAAAAATCTATTAAATTAAATTTTTGTAGTTCCTTTTTTACCCGCAGAGATAAAAATGTAAAGTTGTAATAATTTGTTGTTCATTCTGCAAACTCCTCCGATTTTAATCCACGTATAAACCGCAGGATGTCCCACAAGAGACTGAAACTGCCACGCCACATTTTATCGCCTGGTCGTTATGGGATAATCACAATGCTTCATATTATATGAGGGAGGCAAAAATGACAATTTAGTTGCTGCTTTCGTAGGCTCGCTTACCAGCAGAGCTCTCCTCGCTACATCTGCGCGCCTGGTGCTCGGGAGGAAAGGGTCCATTAAATCAATGGGAACGACTACTCACTCAAGGGTGGATTGAGAGGTGAACCTCTCATTTAACTCTCAAATGTTTATGTTTTTCAATTCGGAAACGTAAAATCTATATTGCGATCGCACTAAATCTTTACATGTCAATACGTAGAGACGTAACTTAAAACACGGGGATGCAATAACCTTATTCGACATTTCTTGACAGTTTATTTTTGTAAGTAAACTTATTTATTTCTTCAATAGATTTATAGTTATTTTGTGGCATCATAATTAATAAATTAATAAGAATTACTTTGTTAACACCACTGTTTTAATACATAAATATCAACATGTTTCTACAGCAAAGCTTTCTTCATCAGAATACATAATACACTAAAAAATAATAATGATAATTATAGATAAATGAAAACAAATTCATTTTCGTTATCTTTTGTGCCTTTTTTATCATTTTCTATACATGTCAGTATTATTTTTTATTATAACTATGTATACCTTACTGAGGAAAGCTTCGCTATCGAAACATATATTTTTTATTTATTTAATAATGTTATTTATTTTCAAGGCTTCGGATTATCATATGCTGCCATTACCCAATACTTAATAACATCCTATAAATTAAAGTAATCCCTCACAAAAAAATTGTAATACACATGCTTCAACAAAGTGCACGATTTCAGAGATGGAATTGAGTAAAAAAAATGTTGTCTTTTGACTGTTTTCATCGTTTATTTCATAATGCCTTGGTCAATATAAGTAAAATAGCAACGTATCTACCAAACGTAAGTGATTGCCTGGGATAGAAGTACTATAGAAATGATATCTCCAAAAAATGGCGCTTTTAAAACAGACAGATGTACAGTTTTTTTTATTTGATCCCTTCAAAGTGGATTAGATCGTCTCCAACTGCCTGTCAGAGATAAAGTGAAATATGCGCCTGCCTCCCACAAATACTACAATGAATAACTATTTTTTTTTGCACGTTCTCTGCGCCAATAATTATTGTATTTTTTAAGACAGCAAAGCAATAACAAATGTTAACAGTACCTACTTATTAGGACGGCAATAAATCTGAATGTTGAACTTATGAACATTTTCAAATAAAAATTCTGATTATGATCCATTACTATTTACAAATTAATTAAAATTTACCATCTGATCTTCTCTAATATTTTTACGATACCTACATTAAATTAATGCATTTATTGTTTAAATTTATCAATATAAAGATAATGTGTATTTTCCCTTGTTTTTATTTGTCGGTAAGTTGTTACTTGATTTTTTTTATTTTTTATTTTCTTACCTATCTTTACATTTATTTATTACAGCTATCTCTCCCGAAGCCCGGAGTGGAGCTAGTTTTCAGCAGTACCTATAAAAAATATATAAAGGTAAAGTTAGATCAAATCTCTGCACTTAAATAAATAAACAAAATAAAAATAAAATTACAATGAATAAATAAAATTATAATAAAAAAAAAATTATTGTGTAAAATCACTAACACAAGTATCCATTTCGTTCTCTATCAATGATGTTGTGCGGCTCCAACCATTCGTTGCGGAACTTCTTGAAGCACTGCAGCGAAGTCGAATTTCGATTAATAGTAGTATTACGTTTCGTTGAGGAATATCTGTAACTACCCACAAATACAGCGGTTGGATGCCTGGGTGGAACAAGTAAATGGTATCCTTAGCGTGTAATATATGCATGAGAGTCATGGGACCACTAAAGTGCATAGTGTTATAACCAAAGACATTAGAATCAAATGGAGATGTGGAATGGAAGAGTTCCGACCGTCACCGAGCTACGACCAAACAGAACGGACCATCAAAGCGGCGAAGCCAATGATAATTATGCGTTTAGTTTATAAGTAGAAACAAAGGTCGGCCGCCCGCTGTGCGTAGGTGCGATTTGCGATTTGCGATTGTGCGATTTGGGTGAACAATACTGGCGACACTTTGGTGCGCGCGGGTCTCTTACTAATAATGGTTCTTGGCCCACCTCTCTTGATTCTAGTATCCATGGTTATAAGACAAGCCAGCGACAAAGTGACTTGTGCGGTACGCTGAGCCCCATTCAAGGGCGACTTAGGTGAGTGCGCTGAGGCCTCGGCGTTTGAGTGGAAGAGCGTGTCTTCGGGGTTGTTTTTCTTTTGCAACATCGAATAAAAAACGTATGAATTGAAAAATTGCGGAAGATTACGATTTCATTTCGAAAATTAAATTAAGTTGCATCGCTATCTGGAAACAATTATTCATTTTTGAGTTGAAAACACCTAGGAAAGGCCTTTCTAGCTTATGATTACAACGCTGGAATGTTCGACACAATCTATCTCATCACGCGGCACGTTTTGACATGACGTATGTGTTTTAGTGAAAATTAACGGTCACATATGTGACATCCGCGCACGAGGATAGTCGCCGATGGATCACATATTCATAGCCGCGTAGAGGAGGAATTTTAATGAACGCTATGATATTATTAACTTCTTTTGTATTAACAATATAATTGATATCCTAATTTAAAGATAATATATTATATATCACTCAAAATATGTATCAGATGAATTTAATTCTAGACACCCAACCTTCGTCGCATCGACGAATACGCGATAACAAATACGCATGTAGATAAATAAATATTGCCAAATAGTTTCTACCAGCGTCTAATTTTTTTTTGTTATTACGTTTGTTTACTTTAATATTAGGAGTACCTCACATTTCCTTAAAACCACACTGTGTGCCAGATAATTTATTATATGTAAGTTAAATGAAAATGTTTTCTTATTTGAAACATTTAAATAGGGGAAACACATTATAAATGTAAAAACCTCAAATAATAGAGATTTTGAATTATTTTCTAACTAAATCGGTTTTGCAGATAATAAATCATTATTTTTAAAATCCCGTCCAAATTCGAATTAGGTGGGAGTGAATAAAATCAAATAAATAAGTCTTCACAATGTGGATTAACTGCAGTTTTAAAATGGCCTTGAACGACGAAACAGCTGTCACAATAATAAAAACTAAAAGTACTTGCGGAACTTAATAAAAACATTATTAAATTTGATTTACATAAAATTAAAAAAAAAAACAAAGCGTTTGTTTAATTTAATAAGAATGTCAAACCACAAAGTAATAACTTTCGACAAAATTTTTTAATTAAAATATTTTGTAATTTTTAGGGTTTGGTTTTTGGACTTCATACTTGTTAAACTAAACACCATGCGTTTCTTCAATGTTGTCGTTACTTTGGAAAATGTGATAAATTCAATTCCTTTTCATGATCGATTTACATTTGGAACTTTGGATTTGCAATCAATCATTTCATTCCACGGAGGGGAGTTGCCGAATCACTGGCATTCAGTATTCACGAAACTCGTCGAATATTCGTTAACCTGAATATTAACGAATGGACAATCTGACTAAGCGCGCCCCACTGTAGAATTTGGCAGCCACCTCTGGTCGGGAGCCCCAACATATCTGAAAAAACCCTTGACTCTGTGCAGAAACGTGCGGACCGTTTAATAGATTCGGTTATCTTAACAAACGGACTGCAATCTTTGGAGCACAGGCGTCAGGTGGGAATGCTTTCCTCGTTCTACCGGTATTTTAATGGAAGATGCTCTGAGGAACTAGCGTCATTGATCTCTTCGGCACCGTTGCATAGTCGGGAAATACGCCAAACGCGTGCCCAGCATTTTCACATGGTTGACATTTGTCATATGAGAACGGGTCGCTTCTACGACTCGTTCTTGTGTTCAACAGCTCGGTTGTAGAATGATATGCCAGTCTCTGTGTTTCCTCCATCCTACGACATGGGTCTCTTCAAGGCCCAAGTTCACTCCTTTCCATCCTCTAAAAGATCCTCCACACAGCATCCCCAAAGATGATATAGGCCTTGAGGGAAATTGTTTCCCTCAAGGCCTCCTGTGTAGTTACTGTAAAAAAAAGTTGCAAAAACTGTTACATACCCAGCCTTTCAAAAGTAATGGTTTAAACATATTGTATTGTTTGTGCTGTAATTTCTATACGGGGTGCATCAGGACTTGCCCAACAAACTTTAAAAAGTGATTCTTGAGTTTATTTGGGGAAAAAAATGGGTGGCATTTTGGTCTCCGGTGGCTTTTTCCGAAATCATCTAAAAACATTTAAAAAATCAGTTAATTTGGGCAGTTAATGTTGGGCGGTAACAAAGCTGCGAGACCAGTGACGGCATATGAAAGTTTTTTTTTTGGTTTGGATTAGAAAACAATTTGTTTAACTCTATATACTTTGCACTATCCCTTCTGTGGAATAAGGTTATGCTTATTCTACATAATTCATTCACTAATCTTACTATCGTATTTATTTTGTTTCTCTTAATATTTGAATTCCTGCTACTACCATCATCATAAGTGGAATATGTTGATTGTACATTGATGGAGGACTTGGCTAGCAGATGATTGAATGCAACAGTGATGCCTGGGTGGGAACCAGATGCTTTAGACAGTTCTTCCAACTCGCCGATTATTATGTTTTCATATTATCAGAAACAAATTTGTATTTATACATGCAGAGTAAACAGAGTGAAAGATAACCGACAGTCCCGGTAGACCGCAACAACGGGAGATATTTCAATTTGGCCCACTTGTCGTGAGCTTCCGAGTGTTGCGTTGTATGCGTGGTCATACGAGAAAAAATTGCCATTAAGTATAAAAAATGTATTAAATATATATGCATTGCTGAGGTGATAATATACGTTGGTCACACTCCATGAAAACGGAAAAGGAAAAGAAAACAAATATCAAATGTTGTTTCGGCCTATTCTGATTTCCGGGAGATTACATATACTTATGTGGGTGTTATTTTTCTGAGCTTTCTTGGTAAATAATAAAGTATAAGTAGGAAAACTTTTCATCTCAAAGTTCAGCAAACAAAGCGTCTTTCACCTTTTTTATCAGTCTATGAACCGGATATATCACCTGGAAAAGGTCACTTCCCCCATCGTTATTAAATCGAGTTTCAGTAGATAATCTTTCTAATTATCCAGAGCGATTTGATGTTTTTACGTCGCCAACTAGCAAACTTCCCAATCTCGTGGATTGAATTGTCTTTCAACAGATAACAAATCAAAGCCCGAATCGATGAAAAAGAATACACCAGGTGGGTCCTGAAATAAAACATAGTAATTTTATTTTGATGTCGTGAATATTCAAATTTTAAACAGTCTCGTCATGAGTTAACCGAATCGAGCTTAAAGTTCACTCATTGAATATATGTTTAATATTGTATATACAACAGCTTACAAGGCAGTAGCGAAAAACTTCCCAGATGCTTTTTATCTAAGAGTAATGTTATTAGCCACGTTTGTTAATAGTGTTTCGTGTATCCAATGTTGTAGATGTTTCGCTCTCCTGTAATGCAATTAACTATATTAGTGTTTTTGTTTACTGGAAGCAAATTTTAATAATTCCTTCGGTTATTGGCTCTTTATTCACCCAAGTAATGATAGACCTCTTGAAATTTCCACAAAACACTTTTTTTTTCAGCAGTACTTAGGTATGTGTTTTGAATGAGCTCCGTCTAATTTCATATTATTTTAGAAAAACTGTTTCCAATAATATTTGCTCCTCTTTCATCCCGATATACCTCACCTTTACGAACTTGCAAAAATCGTATTTACTGAATTTTCAAAGAAAAATTTAACTGTATGCTACTTGGTTGGCAGCAAGGCATGAAAAAACTGTCAGAGTTAATAAATATGTCCGCCTTCATACAATTACCATTTGTTCCCATCAGTGAAAATGGTCATGTCAAGTCGCATCATTAAATACGAACAATACATTACTTGTGTTTTCATCTATAACAGATTAAGTAGTTTCATCTTTCGAAGAATGCAAATCGAGAACACCGTCAACCCTAAAACACGTTTTAGTCATGAAATAATTATATAAAATTAATTACAATTAATTTCTTTAAAACCACTGTGTAATATATACGAGGTGTGTTCAAAAGAAAGGGTGAGTTTTGAATTTTCGCGGGCTGTGTCCATTCGATTATCGATTTTTTTTTGTTATGTTGGTACACATATGTTTATCATATCTTAGCATTATCAGCCATTTTGGATTAGTGGTTTGTTTTTGAAAACTGGAAAGGTTAGTAACGTTTTTGTGTGTTCTTCGATTTTTTACTTTTGAAAAAAATGGATCAAAGAATATATATTAAATTTTGCGTTAAAAATGGAATAAAGTGCTCCAATGCACTTAAAATGTTTAAAATGTTTACTGTGGCATTCGGCGAGTCTACTTTGTCTCAAAAAAGTGTTTATAAGTGGTACAAGCGCTTTACAGAAGGCCGAGAAGATGTTAATGACGATGAGCGTCCTGGAGTTGCAACCTCGTCAACAAACGAAGAAAACATCGAAACAGCGAAGAAAATGGTTTTGGAAAATCGTTGAATCACTATTAGGGAAGTTGCAGATGATGTTGGCTTATCAATCGGCTCATGCAATGCAATTCTCTCGGATGTTTTGGGTATGAAACGTGTGGCAGTTCGTAAATACCTACATGTTGCAGAAGCAAAACTCCCCTCACATTGGTTTTAAATAAAGTAATTGTTATTAATTTAATAAATATGATTCCACAAAGTGATTATACATCTTTTGAAGAAAAAAATAATGCTAAGATTAAATTTTCTAAAAATCTATACAGTGAGATTTTTTTAACCGGTCCAATAAGAAACTGGACAACCAAAACGCTCACAAGATTGACTTATGTTATTTGTTATTTTCTGTGTCGGAAGATCTATCTATTGTAGTTTATATCAACGCTAAAAATGCTTCCATTTCCCCGGAACTTTTCATTTGGCAGTGTTAACAGGACGGGCGTTAGGAAAACACTCGTGGGTTGCTGGAATGGAAGGGATAGAATAAACACGAGGAGTTCTCTCATACCGGAGGTTACGACAACATGTAAAATCCGAACACATTAACTCCGGGAGGAATCAGTACTAAGCTGTCAATTTGGGATCCGGGTATGGGTACTGCCACCCCGGGAACCATTAATTGGATAACCAATACCTCTGCCATAGGTTACCCCAAGTGTTTTGCTACGTTTCGTTACTTAGCAGAGGTTCGGATCAGGAGGGGCCGGTTGACAGAGATCCCTTGACCTCTCCAGCCGGGCACTCCAGACTCTAGACCAGTGGTTCCCAAAGTCTTTTGGCCCACGGACCCCTTTTCATAATCAAATCTTGCCCACGGATCCTAGGTGAAAAATTACATAAATGCATAATAAAAAAAATTACAAATTTAACTTTGATGCATTGAATGGTAAATGGTGTCGTAAAAATAAAATATAAATAAAACATTTTGTTGAAGAAGTATTTATTGAAATTATAACTTTTGTTTTAAAATACAAACAAAAAAAATAGCTTGGATGAAACTGATGGAATGTTATGAGTGTATTTATGTCCGTCTTTATGTTTCTGAGTAGTAACCGCAAATCCCCACCAGTACTAATTTCTAGTCAGTTTATTTCTATTCTGATGAGGCTCATAACGGCACTGAATCCACGTTCTACCAAATAGGAAGACGGAAAAGCAATCAACAGCTTCTGTACAATAACCCATAATGCTGGATATAAAATTGGGATCTGTTTTTGTAACCAGAAGTTGTCACATCCTTGTTTAAACATTGGTTTCAGATCCTCATTTATAGATAATTCAATTAGTATTACTATGTATTCATTTGTATTTGTGCTGTGAGTTTGACTACTTGCAAAAGGGTTCAATACCCAGTTGGGAATATCCAAGTGAAGAATGTCTTCAAATCTTTGGTTAAGGTCCGAATGAAGGAGGTCCGAATAAGGTCTTCAAATCTTTGGTTAAGGTCCGTTAAGTGTTGACAATAAGCAAACAAATCTTCATCTCTATTTTGCAATTTTCAAAGATTTGGAAACTGGAAACATTCTCCTCTTCCAAAGTTTTGTTTGTACATCAAAAGTTTTGCAACAAGATATTACACTTTTAATTAAATTTAATGTGTCACCTTGTAGTTTCAAATTAGTCCCTTTAAATCTGGCAAATCAGTCATGTAAGCGAAGTCATTTTTTGAGATAATTAAATTGTGCCGCAAATCATTGTCTTTACTCTCCAGGAATTCCGACACTCAATCAAAGAGCGAATAGAAGCGATACAAATATGAACTTTTAGATAACCAACGTACTTCTGTGTTAAGTAGTATTAGTAAACGATTATAGTCATCATCATTTTCCAAACATAGTTGAGCAAATAATATTTCATTTAAGGTGTTCCTTTTGATTGTATTAACTGCTCTAATGAAATAATGTAATGATATAATGTAATTATGTAATTGAATGATTTGAATGTAAATGAAATAATGTAATTGGACTCTAGTATCTCAATAACAAAACTGTAATGCTTTTACCATTATTTTTTTCTCTTTAATTTTTTTTTTCAACTTATGCGCCTAAATATAATAATTTTGCCCTACATTTGTATGATGATTGTAATTTATTGTTGTATTATATTTTATTGTTGAAATAAACTTCTGCTGACAAGCTACTTGCAGTGGCTTAGCGGGTATAAGTTCCCACTGTATATAATTAATATTATACAATAAAAAAAAAGGTTTTTTGCGACCAAATGATTTCGATGAATGACATAATGTAGCGATAATACATTTGGTAAAGCTTGTTTTAAGTATGCCAGAAAGCCTCGGTGTCGTCCTACCGTTGCCGGAGCACCGTCAGTAGCAACGGAGATGATATTAGTCAAGCGTATAACTTTTACATAGAAAAATCTTTTTTTAATTGAGTAAATAACATTTCACCTTTTGTATCAGATTTCAAACATTTAGCAAATAACAATTCTTGGTATTTTTTTTCTTCTTTTACAAATCACATATAAGCTAAAATCAAAGCTTCGTTTCCTGGTAATGTTGACTCGTCAAGCTGTATAAAAAATTTAGTTGTTTTTTAAGTAGTCACATAAAGAGTTTCCTACACACTGGGCCATTTCGTCTTTCCTTCTTCGTACAGTATTATTACTGAAATTGATTGTTTGAAAAAAACGTTAAATTCTTATTTTTTGTCACTATGGATTTTTATTTAATGTCCCTTAAGCTTAGAAGGTTTCATTGAATCGTTTGACATCGTTTTAGTACTTAAAAGACACATATACCCTGTCCATCATTAGAACGACCTGAGAGCGCGCATGTCCTGCCCCTTTCCCCCACTACTTTCTCCGCGACTTGGTATCCACGTTAACACATTCAAAAACAGGATTTTTTTATTCTGTATTACCTACCTACAAATACAAATTTAACTCATTTTATACATTTAAATAATTATGGTTATAATATTAAAATATACATATTGCATTTTATGTGGCATCAGGTTCATTAAAACAGCTAGGGAATTAATCCGAAATTGATAATATTATGATAATTTGACTGAACATCCACGGTATGAATGGGTTAATATCTCAGAAACGCGTGTATGGGCGGAGTTACATGGCCGTCGCAGCCGTGCGCGGGTGATGGGGCGCATGCGAGGGGGTGGGTATGCGCAGTAGGAACCAAATTTGGAACTGTAGCAGGTTGTTCTTAAGTTAAACTCACAATAGGTAAAGTACTATTTCCTGGTGACGGAATAAAGCCATCTTTCATATATTCAACACTGTATTGTCTGCATTTTTTCTTCGGCTCACTCATACTGTTATCTGAAAAAAAGGTGACCAAAAAAATATAAGAAAACATATATATTATCATTTTTTTTATTTGCAACAAACCTCTGTTAATTACAATATATTTTTTTTAAATACAGAAATGTAACGCTCTCTTGAATTAATTATTTGAAATGTAAGAATAAAATTTTACGCAAATGTCACATATTGTGTAGGTACTCATTTTGTACTAATTAATTAATCAAGAAAAATATATAATTTTAAAATGAATTAAGAACGGAATATAACAATACGGTAATATAAAATAATTCCAAAGATTCGCGGATTTTGGTTATTCGCGGAAGTAAAAAATATACAAAACTATAAAATAGTAAGATATAACTTTTAGGGTGCATTATATTAAATTATAAAACCCAATATGTCTAACTTCTTTTACATGATCATTAATAATATATTCTTTAGTAACACGCCTCTGTTAGAAAAACTTAGAATCCCTTCTTATGTTAAAAAGAAATCCTAAATTAATGTTAAGGGATTACTATACTGATAACTGTTATAAATATATTTTTTAATCAACTTAAACAAGAGCATAACTTTGCTTAAATATATTTAAATTAAAAAGAGATATCAATTTTATTCAAATATCCTTACGTAACGAAAGCGCGTTATCTATGTAACAACACAAAAAATTATACTCGTTTTTGTCCAGGAATAGGAAATTTTGTTGTATGCACTTTACATCACGCACAATACAGAACTAGGCCTGGACCTAATATATTCACAATGTTTTAATGATTAGGTTATTACAGCCATCAAACGATGTATCGATACCGAATCTAGAAATGTTCGCGTTCAACGATACACACCGTTCCTCCGTCCAGTACCAAAAATTTGCAAGGTCAAATTCTTGGTAAAATCAATGATAATCCCCTGAACCCCGAATACTGATCACCAGAGAACCTGAGGCGCTATTCCCGTTCTTTTTAGGGAAGATTCCTCACGTTTCTCCTTAGGGTTATAGACTTCTTGATTAACTGCGGAATTCCGGTGAGACATAGTAAAAAGATCCTAAATAGATTGTCAAGAGATTATTTGGAAACAGAAATTGATGAAATATCTTCAAGTGACATAAGATTTGAACTAATACTTTTAAAATCAATTACATTATATTATAATTTTTTTTAATACATTTTTATTTTGTTTTTAAATGTCATAAATAAGCCTTTTAACGATGAATCATGTTTTATAAAATGTTACCTACCTGATTCGATAGTAATGACCTTTTTTTATCTCTTGTTCTAAAAGTGACATTTGAATTTGTGCCGACGCTCTTCAATGCCTGACGTAAATTGTCAAAAATGTCAACACCTATATAATGTTTAATAATGTTTACTAGCTAATTATGTTTAAAGTAAATAATAACGTAATTGGTAACATACTTAATATTGAGTTTTTCTCTTGTTAAAACATCTCAAATATTGAGATTTTCTCTAGTTAAAACATCTCAAATATTGAGATTTTCTCTTGTTAAAACATCGCAAATATTGACATTTATGATGAATGTCGTTCGCTGAATTCAGCTGACAGCTGTCATCTGATAGAACCGGAACCGCAGTTAAGCAAAAAGGCTTTAACCCTAAGGAAAAGTTAAGGAATCTTCCTTAAAAAGAACGGGAATAGCGCCCCAGGAGTATTTATCTATATATATATATATATATATATATCTCTTTCTTGTATTTTTTCGGCATTCACTATATAGCAATTTCTAGACATTTTGTTTGGAAGTTTTAATTTATCACGTACTTTTGCTATTTTTGGATTAATAAATTCGCAACCGGTTTCGACACAACCGTGCCATTGACGAGCGTTCTTAAAACTAACTTAAATTAGACAAGTACAGAAATTAGGTAGGGGTAGAGGGAGTGGTGATTTGGAGCGGGGGTGGGCGGTGGGAGGAGTCAAAGTTAATAGGAAACATGGTTAGTAAAGGTGATTTACAGGGAGCTATTATCTTGTTTACTAAATTAATTTTAGATTTAATTTTTTTTTTTAATTTCTAAGTTTCTAAGGAGCACAATTTAAAATATCTATCAACATTTGAATGTTTAAACTTAGTTTTTTTCTCTATTGAAGCTATGGCCTGTCTCTATTAAATGATTAGCAAACTATTTAATAGAGACAGGCCATAGCTTCAATAAAGAAAACACTAAGGACCATTGGGGGGTCCCTAGGGACCACTGGTGGGTCCTTAGGGACCACTTTGGGAACCACTGCTCTAGACCCATCGCCTTGCACTGCAGTAGGAGAGTAGAATTAATACGTCCGTCACTACTAGGCATACTGACCCCCCAGATTTCTATCGACTCCTTATACCCTTTTCCTTCACAGAACTTCCTCTCCTTCCTTTCCTTAAACAGACACTCCACACAGAATACCAAGAGATGACATAGGCCCTGAGGGAAATTACTTTCTTGGTGACATTACTTATTTTTTATGGTAGCCTTTTTAAGGAATATATACTAAGCACTTGAAGGGTTCATCCAATCAAATCTCACGTTTTTAAAGAAAGTTAAGAAATTTACAAACTGTAGTGTAAGAAAAGAAGAACCTGATTATATCGTTTTAGACAATGGAATTATTGAAGAGTCCTTCTTTTATTTCAATTTTCCGTCCCGACTTTCTTTCTATAAGAAACTTGAAAATGTATAATCTTTTCATAATCTGGATTCAAGTCTTCGTGACCGAGGATGGCGACTTCTCGGTGGACTATCCCCCTCCAGCTAGCGCGGCCTCTCATTCGAAGACACCAAGCGATGTTTGTATTGAACACCTCCATCACATTTTCTGCTTCCCCGTACTCCATTGCTTACCGTGAACTTTTCAGGCTGCTAGGATTCCTCCGGGCAACGTAATCAATTTGACTCTCCAAGTACAAGCTCCACATCTACAAAGCTCTAATTTTAAATAATCGTGAAAATTATTTACTTTGTGGCTTGCCATAATTATAAAACGAGCACGTTAATTTGTTTTAAACAACTTCAATTTAATATATTGATTGACCTACTTTTCTTCACTTAGCACATAAAATTTTCCTGCCCACATTAAACCCGCATTCTACACTGATAATACTATTGGTAAAGACACCAAAGATATGGACCATAAATTTAGTCTCTCAGGCATTTACAAACTATGTTGCGATGACTGTCCCTCGTTCTACATAGGTAAGACATCATTCAATGTTAATATTTGAATCATGAAACACTTAAGATGTTTAAATAACAATAATTTTTCATAGTTTGAAAATCATCTCATTTCAATAGATCATATTTGAAGTTATAAAATCCCTAAATACTAAGCCAAGTAGGTATATTGAATAACCAAGTCAATTTATTAGTTAAGTATTGGTTATGCTAACTTTTTATCCAGTATTTAGAGGAGGGTTACACCCCATTAGATTGGAGAAGGGCTCTGATCGTGCCTCTATACAAAGGTAAAGGGTCACGTATGGAATGTGGAAATCACAGGGCTATAAGCCTGCTAAGTTCAGTTGGAAAGCTATATGGTAGGATATAGATTAAAAGGGTACAAATGAAAACAAAGGATAAAATATTGGTTGTGCAAGGTGCATTTTTGAGTGGAAGGGGGTGAATGGATCAAATGCATTATGCTCACAGAAAAGTTTCTGGCAAAAAACCAAAAGTTTTCTGTGTTTTGTAGATCTTCAAAAAGCATACGACAAGCATGCAGAAAAATCCATTAACGGAGGACTGAACGCGGTTGGCACTAACAAAAAGTTGACCAAAGAAACGAAGCTTGCTGTCAACAAAGGAGTGCTGATAACAACCCTGATGTATGGCAGTAAGGCATGGAACTGGTGGAGGAAGGATAAAAATAGACTGAATGCTGTAGAAATGAGATCTCTGGGACGAATGTGTGGTAAAACCATGTATTGACGGCCTCCATGGTCGAGGGGTAAGGCTCTCGACTACGAACCCGAAGGTCGCGGGTTCAAATCCCGGCGTGGGCAAGTAATTTTTATTTAATTAAATTGTGTTGTTTCACAATTAATTCATTTAAAAATAATATATAGTATATTTGCGCACGTTCCAGAGTGGAAGATACTCTCAGTATCGCCCTGGTGAAAGACCACCATTCAGAATTGAAACGTTGCTTGAAATGGCTTTTAGCCGTGTTTGGTGACCAGATCTGAATAGCCAGGTATTCCCCACCTTCCTCTTCCCCTTCTCCTTCCCCTCCCCAATACCTTCAGCCTCACATAATTTCCCCAATTGGGAATGCCATAGTCGCACTGGCTCCAGACGGTTGGGAGCAGTTGGGACTCTTGTGAGGTATTCATATAAAAAAAATAAAAATAAAATGATGCGTGAAAAAAGTTGAGATTCATAAAGAATGCAAAGCTGATGTATGCGTAATGAGCAAGATTAAGAAAGGGAGGCTTATATGATTTGAGTATGTAGAGCAAATGAACGAAGAAAGGAGTGCAAGAAGAATATATGACGCAAATTTGAATGGACGAAGAAGCCAGGAACGTTCGAGGAAGACATGGGACGATAAAGTGAATAAAATACTTGAGTCGGCCCATGCCAGAAGTCGGAATAACAGAAGAGAATGTATGAGACGATGTATGAATATGAGTGAAGCAAGAAGTGTATGCCAAGATCGAGTTATTTAGCAGTCCGTCCTATCTGGCTACATCAGCGGGGAAACGGCGTGGTGGCTAGTTAGTTAGTTAGTTTTTAGATATTTTTCCAGTGATTCTCTCTGTTCGTTCTGAAAAACCCATAATTACCATTTCCCCTTTGGTCGCCTCACACTCCAACACCTAAATATTAATGTATGTCTGTCAATATTTTGTATATTATTTAATTCATATTACAAGAAAGAGTAATTCCGAAGACGTCCTCATTACATTAAATTGAAGTGGTTTAAAACAAATTTATGTTTATTATATTATAATTATGGAACCCCACAAAGTAAATTCTGTGTACGAATAACTAATTAAACTATTCACTGTTTAATATTATTTGAACGTAACTTAAACTTAATTGCAGTAGAAACTCTATTGTAAAAATATAAGCCAAGCAAAGGAAGGAATACTCTAATCAGGCATTAGATGATGGTTTTATTGAAAAATACTCATTAGAACTGAACATATTCATTTGAACTTTGACAGTAGTCGATCACTTTGTGGTTAGACATAATAAAATTTCAATAACATATTTTACTATTCATTTAGTTGATTTTGAATACGTTTTTGTGCTCAATAAAAGTGGGTGCGAAGGTTATAATATATTTGAATAAATCTTTCGTGTAACCGAAAAAAATTTCAATAACATTTTTTTTCTCGCAATCGCACCACAACTCTTAGAAATTGCCTCATTTGATTTTTTCAGAAATCCTAACGACTTCACAAAGAAGTTTTTATGCTACGTCTTACAAGATGTTGCTTTGATAAAAATAATAAATTATTTTCCCTTCGGTGTTTTGTTACAGTATTATTGGCATGTTCGCGGGATAACCAAAAGGCATTATTTTTCTCACTTCGAAATATGTACATATTGAAAAAATTATTCTAAACGATTCCGAAAAATAGAATTGAAGTATTGCCGCTTTTGAAAGAACAACGTTAACGTGTCCGTGTGAAGAAAAAAAATGATACAAACAAATATTTAATCTTTAATATAATACATAATTTGAGAGGTCGTATCATGAAGTGGCCATTCGAACTGTGATCAGCAGAATTCAGATTTCCATTCGGAATGAATAGATTTTATCATTAGCTGGAGTTGATTCAAATCCTTTTGCCATTATAGAATAATCTGTTGACTTAAGTCAACAGATGTCATATATAAATAAAATTAAAAAATCAGATCGGTATATCCGAGATACTGTCTAAAGACTACAAATAAATTCGGGAAGAATCTTTTAGTAATGATTATCATTATTATTATTAATTTAATTTATTCAAAAAAGATACATAATTAATAAATAAACAAGGTTACAATATTTTTCAAAAGTTCAATATTTATATAAGATGTACCCCTATAATTAAGCTGAGCTTGTGTGTATGGGGGTGTGTTATATATATTCTTTGTTTATTTCTATGTTATATTATTCGGTGTATATTTTCAGTGTGTTATTTAAGTTGTGTTTTAAAAAATAGCAAACATAATTGCATTCAAGTTTAGAGCAAAGTGTTAATGGTCGTTATGTACCTTTTGGTATTGAGGTACTTCATTTTGTATAAAATCGATATAAATCTACAAAAATATTGTTTAAATCGGTATGAAATCAATAGCGTTCGTCTACATACCAGTCATTTCAACAGTTCGTTTATAAACATATTCTATGTTGGACACTAGCTTCCTTGCTCGAAATTTTGCTAAAAATGAGAATGAAATGCGTTTCAGTTGATTTATTTTACATAAATTGACAGAATTGATAGATTAATAAATAAAGCAGAAAAAGTGATCGGTAATAATAGTTTAGTGCAGATTTATGACAACGCTGATGTTGCCATAGTAAGGAAATTTAATTTTCGTTTTGAATTATAACTAACTTCTAATCATCACGCTGTTCCTCTGCCTTCCCACATACTCCTTGCTTAAATATTCATGTATCATTTCATAAATACTCTTCTGCTATTCTCACTATTGATATGACCCGACTGAAGTATTTGATTCATTTGATCGTACCATGTCTTCCTCGGGCGTATTAAAATCTTTTTGAATTAACTTTGTTTTCGCGTTTTATTATAATATTTCGGTTAATTCTCCAGGAAATATTTCTGAACGTGAATAGATAAAAGCAATAGAAATCCATATTTAAAAAAAAGTTAACATCAAATTCAAAACCATATTATAATAAATTTTGTACTTTATTAACTACTCACATGTAACATTTATAGATTGTGGTAAAATGCACAGACATAGATACTGATGCTTAGTTATCCCTAAGGCACGTCCCTTTATAAACATTTAACATCAAATCCAAAAAGGGTTTTTGTACAAATTTATTGAAATAACTTGCGGAAGCTTAACCTCGTAATAGTAAGATAGCAGCCAAAAATATGGAAATGTAATTGAGGAAAATATTAATAAATTTAAAATCTAATAAAAAATTTAATATCGATAAAAATGACTGAAAACAATTAGGACTTATAAGCTCAGAGGTTAGAGAGGTGTCCCTGTAATACGGGGGGTCCTGGTTACGATTTTCAGATGCAACTGATATCTTTTTACTTTCTATTTCAAATTTCATCTGAGATTTATTAATAACGATTCATTTAACGATTAATAATTCTTTTTGTCATAGGAAGAATTCATTTTCAATTTTTTTGGAATAACTTATTGATTTATAAACCACATTTAGCAACTCTCAAAATGAAAC
Organism: Halesus radiatus; assembly: GCA_022606495.2. Lineage (NCBI taxonomy): Eukaryota > Metazoa > Arthropoda > Insecta > Trichoptera > Limnephilidae > Halesus > Halesus radiatus. The sequence continues at coordinate 137,703 of JAHDVE020002645.1, forward strand.
GTGCAACCGAAAACAAAGAGAAAAAATAAAGATAACGGTAGCAACTGGAATTCGAACCTAGGACCTGAGATGGCCCCCCCCCCCCCCACTAGGCTTTAAAGATGTGATGGCCCGTCCTTCCTTCGTTTATGATTTAATTTAGCAATAGACTTTCGTTCGCGCCACCGATTTAAGATGACTCCTCTACTGCTGCCTTAAATTTTCCTAACTAATGTGATTGGAAAACTCTTTGTAGTTTTCCTTTCAATTTGAGGTTTTTCTCCTCCTTGGCCAGCGTGTAACGTCTAGCCCTATGCTAACATTCGAGTGTTTCCGATTTTCATGATTTTCACGGAAATTTTGCACTCCAATGTGGTCAATTTTGCCAAGCTTTTCGCGAGTCTACGTTGTGTTGTTTTTTGTTTCAGACTATTGGAAAAACAAGGCCTTATTTGTGGTAACCCCTATTCTTTGTAGCGTAGGCAGACTCTCGCATACCATTGACAGAATTCGTATTCCTAACATTCCTATCTTAGACTTTAATGTTCTGAACTCTCTATTATTATCCTACTATGCAATCTACGTTAATTTCCTATAGGAAGACTAGCATTTTCCTAACTTTACCCCTAAATTTTCTATTTTTCTTCTATCGTGAGTTTTAATGGGAAAACTTAGCTTCTGGGCTATACTAATTGCACTATTTCTGATCTATATAATACGACGTAGTTTCAATTTCAAATTTGGTATACATAAATGTAATGATCACAGTATTATCGCCTTTCCTCATCGTACTAAGTGTTATTCTACATGGGTTAGTTTCAATGAATTTCATGGTTAAAAGGTACAGTTTTACTTGTTTTGGCGCCATCTCCATCCTCTCCTAAATTTGGGAAAATTACATGATTAGGTTTTAGTTTACACAGCTTTTGTTATGACGAGAGATCGAATACGGTTTGTTTTGCTGCAATTCGGCTCCAGACCTACCCCTAAAGTACTCAGATGACCACGTTTCCGGTCAGTAACTCTCCCCACACAGACGTACAGCCTGACCAAACGGTATACGTAACCTCTTCAATTTTCAGTTCGTGCGCTATTGGTCATCCCCTGTACCGCGACGGAAAGAGCACCTTCCTTATCCATGGGTCCGAGACCCTCCGAATTCCCGTCCTCCAGACAGTTACATTTAAAGGAGATCAAACCGGTTCCGTCCCCTCGTCAAACAACATTATATACTTGCGAATTTTTGCAAAGTCCGGGTTGAAAGGCCGTCCCCCGCATCAAGAGTTCAGAGATAACCACGCTTAAATCAGCAATTATTTCTGCCCAATCGATAGGTACAAATTATAAATATATGTAAACAATACGAGTTTTTATAATCCACAATACTCCAGTTTTCCCAGAAAATTGTGGATCTGACATCTCCAACACAGGTCGTGAATCTGTGCCAGATATTCAGACATATTACATAAGAATATACGTAAAAGTGATAATACAATATACATGATATATTACTTTTTGGTTTGGTTGACAGGTTGGTTTAATGAGACCCTGCTATCTCATGTAGTTTGAATTTAACTGTAGATTGATTTTTGTTTGGAGAAAAGGTAGGACTCCAAAAAGCCCAAAATTTGCAAGGCCTGAACCTTGAAAACCTAAGTCGAAGATAAAATTAATTTTATAACATAACTTGGGAACGTATTGTCGACGAATGATTATGCTTATTTTGATATTTCCAGTAATGTGGGTTTTTGTTTGTTCTGTTGAATTCATCAATATGTTCGAACGGGTGTGGAGCGCCTTTGAATTGAATCTTTCTATGAAAATGGCGCTATAAAAATATTTATGTACGCAAACTACAAATACGTGATTTCTAAAAGATGATAGTTCATCGCAAAAGATGATAGTTCATCGCAAAAGATGATAGTTCATCGCAAAAGATGATAGTTCATCGCAAAAGATGATAGTTATTTTTCAATTAAATGTCGACGTTTGTTAAGGTACTTATTCTTCGTAAGATGTACTGAAATTCGAATATATATATACTTATACGTATCTACATACTTCGATAAAAGAGGGTGTGGTTTGGAATGTTGACCTAGTTTTAATAACAGTCGAGGAAGTGTGTCATTGAGATATGCGACAGTTATTAAGTGTCAGAGACCCCCGTCAGGAAGCATAACAATTAGGATCCATTGGTTTGTTTTAGAATGATAACGATCTTTGAATTAATAAAAATCGTTTGGGTTGTTGGTAATTTTAGTAACGTTAGTTTTGAATTTATATGTTAGGAAAATGTATATATTAATAAAATAAATTGTTTTTATAGGAGATATACATAAATATAATAATTGGTTTTATATATATATACATATTAAACATTGTATATAAATAAACATAAAATAAATAACGGCCATATAGATTTGATAGATACATTATACACTTTCTTTATATATATACCTATACACACATACATACTCTTAGTAAAGGCCAAGTCTTTAGCCGAAGTTATTTCACTACACAGTGAAATACCTATAAAAGATGTTCTGAAGTTGTTGACTATGAATTAACTCGATAAAGACAATTATACAGGTAGGTATCTACCGGAAATTTTTATAAATACTTAAATGTATTTATGGAAAAAATAGGTATTTTTGAATATTTAAAAAGTCAAGTGCTGGTAATGAGTGAGACAATTGAATTATCTATAGTACTAGTTTAATTATAATTCAATGCGAAAGGAAAGATTTATACAGGTAAGTATCTAACGGAAATTATTATAAATACCTAGATGTATTTATGTAAAAATTATATTTCTGAATATTTAAATTCAAGTACTGGTATTGAGTGAGACAATTGAATTATCTTTAGTACTCGTTTAATTATAATTCAATGTGAAAAGAGAGGATTATCGTAAAATATTTAATGGAGCTAGACATACCGCTCGGGTACCCCAAAATGTATTTGAACATAATTATTTGATTAGAACGGCTTTGATCAAGTATACAAAACATTTACTCATGATAGATAACGGTCGTATAGTATTGACCTATATATTAAACATTAAATATAATCATATATATATATACACATATATACAATACATGTACTTATAAATCATTAGAAATATAATTCATGTCTCCGTCCTCGCCTTCCCCGGGAGAACCTGAAAACTTGTATATTAAATTGACTCACCTGAATTCCGACAAATTCATAATTTTTCCAGACGGGTTATACACGCCAATATGAAGATTCAGAAAATATTGAACTTCCCTGCCTGGAATGTTTAATCTAATTTAGAAATATTTACTTAATACAATCTAGTGTTTCCTAATTTCAATTCGTGATCTACCGATTTGTACTATTTCTTCAAATTTAATGATCTCTAAATCCAAATTTTATTAGATAATATTTAATTTTTGTTGTTTTATTTTCCTATTTTATTCTTTGTACTCACGTAATTCTCTTTACTAACTATTAATTAAATCCGTAAACCGAACGCTTGGTAATATTTTAGAGCTTTATTATTTTTCTTTTACGAAATTAATCCCACACTAAGTATTAAAAATGAATTATGTGAAACTAAGACTCAGCTGTTTTTAAACTTTCACTAAATTATTTTAAACGCAATTATATTTAATTTTTCTTAAACTCGTAATGAATTTAGTTCAACACAAAATATGAATTAAATCACATTTCATTTAAACAATTTTAATTAATTCACAGAAGCTAATTTTAAAAATCTTTAAACAAATAACTTTATTAATTTTTAGAAATTTTCAATATTTATTAAATTATTATTATTATCACATTGCTCTAACAGTTTTGAGAAAATTAGATCAACAAGAGAATTTATTTTAATACAATATTAATTCGAACACAAAACACTTTATTTACTGGGTCACTTTTTTTATATCACTTCACTTAAATATAATGAATTTTAGAAGACTTCGATTCAAACACTTTATTTATAAACACTTTCGATTATTATAATTTCACTTAAAACCACCAATTTTAATTAATTCACAGAAGTAATTTTTAGTATCAACTTAATTATAATGAATTTTAGAAACTTCAATATTTATCAAACTATTATTGAATTAAATCAAACTATTGTTGAATCAATTCAACAACTATTCAAAAGAATTTATTTAAAACTTTATTTAATTGTAAGAAACAAATCAAAATGAAACTTCCTAAGTCCAAAAACAAAACAATTACTTAATATCGGTCAGCACGTAATTTAATTTTTTCTCGCCCGACGTATTCCGCGACTAATCCCATATTCCCTCATTACATTGCCTTATATACCTAGCTTAGAATCAAAAGGATTTAACTCCATTCCATACCTACATTAAATTATGTTCTCTATTAACTCGTAAACCTATATGTAAGTAATACTAATTTCGACTGTAATTCTTCAATGTAAATATTTAGATAAAATCTGGCCCGCCTCTGAATCCATCACTTTTCCTCACTCCGGCCAGGATCGAATTTAGGTCATTCCTCTAGATCGCCCTGCTGTTCCTTATTATAGAATTGGAAATTTCGATTCATGTTTTTTTTTCTGAAAATATTATCTATCGCTTATTCTTTGGTCGCCTATGAACTCGGGTATCTCGTATTTATAGCCACTATGTCATTGTTGAATTTTATTTAAAGAAGCGCCTTCTTCACATCGTTCAATTTTAGAAATTCCCTTAGTCCCTGGTTATCTTGATATGCGATATCTTTTTATTTATGAATTTTCCGATGGTAACATGGTTTTTCTCTGATCTAACATGTGAATATTCGATTAACGCATATTTTCGTGCAATTCTCAATTGATCCTAATATTGGTGTAAACACTTTATAATTTCTTCCCCACCTCACCTGCCTGAGTTAATAAATATACCTTTCCAGAATGATTTTTCAATGTGTTGCACTGCTTCTTCCTGGTCTAACTGTATTACACCTTTTGCATGTACCTGTCGTCTGCTTATACTTTCATCCGGGTCGATTGATATCATCCTTAATTGATTTTTCACTACCTTTAATAATTTTGTGTATTAATTTATTGGCGTTTTTACCTGCGATTTACCTACCCCAAACCTGGTAGATATGAGTTCGTTCACTTCTTTCCTGGCCACTCCCCTTTCTCCATTCCACTCTAACTCAATATCACATTAGCTTACTCATTATTATGGGTAATAATCATTACTTTTGTAAAAAACCGATATAAATCAGAGTTAATCGAAAACCCATTATTTTTTATTACTTTTCCTTAAATAAATATTCCTATCTTCCCTGTATATTTTTAATTGTTCGTTTATCTCTTTATTGCCCGAGTTTCATGTTCATCTGATCGCTTGGATAAACAATTCTTGTCGCCTTGTTTACATTAGTCATTGACAACCTCAAAATTTTACCTAAATGTATCGAACTATATTCAAAGTAGTAGTCCATATATCTCAATATTTCTATTGAATTCCTTCAGTTTAAATTTTATAATTGATTGATACATTTCTCATCTACATTTTCATAATATCTGATGTCCCGAATCTACTCAATTAATACCTTTTATCACCTAAAATCAGCCTAGTTTCACTCCCTTGTAATTATCTACGTTCCTGAAATTAGAAAATTGTACTTCTATTTCACATTAGTCTCGCCTAAATCGCCTCTTAAGTTTGCCGAAGTTTCCATACTGTATAATTCTTGTTTCTTCCCTTTTTCATCTGCTGAAGCTATTGTTCTCTGAATTATTTTCTCTAATTCGTTGTTTTTCCGCTTAGCCTTACATGACACGTCTTTCTGTCTAAATTCTAATGCAAACACACCTTTCCCCGTGCAAGATAAATCATCACTTTGTAGTTTTTTATTTGTAATTAACATTTTGCGTATTATTTTTACTTCCTACTTCCATTTTCAATGGTTATTCATCTCTGCATTTCCCATTGTTTCCTTTAAAGTTCACGACCTATTCTCGTCCTGTTCGACCGCTAGTGAAATGTTTACATTATAGGCCGTTGGTCTGAACCCTTTCGATTCACATAAATAATTAATATTTCCTTTGTCCTGTCACCACTAATTGTTGTTTATGTAAAACGCTCGTTTGATTGGTAACTTTTTCGTTGATTTCACCCAATCCTGTGATGTTTATTTATAAGAGGGAACGTCTTCTTCCCACTGCCATCTCGTGGTTTTATGTTGCAACGAGTTTTATGAATCAAAATTATTGGATTATAATTCACTGTAATCAAACTCTCCACAAGTCGATAGATGTCGCTCCCTTAAGCTTTTCTAGCATGAAAGTTATGCATATAAAAAAAAATATTTTCCAGGGTTCTATTAAAAGAAAAGGATGATGGTTAGACCATTACAGACCTCAGTTGTTATATTATCTTCAGAGATTAAAAAAAAAAACGAAATTCAATGATTGGCGTTTACGACCAAAAAATCTGATATAATTAACGTTTGTCTCGATACAATTTTGCTAGTGAAAGAAACATCGAACAATCCTTTGTAATTAGGTATATTATATCTTATATAAAATAAAATGGGTAAACGAAAAACGCAAACAAGAACACTTCCCACCTTTTTGTCCACAAAAGATGTTTCAGAAATTATAATAATTCTACCATTTTCAAGGGTTCTTCAAAACGTACCTCAAATTCTTATCAAATAATTACCTATCTTAGATATCAATCGGTTGGGACTGAGCGTAATAGTGGATTACGCCTTCAAATGACTTTTCTAGAATGATAATTACGCTCTCTAGATTGAAAATTTCTCCTTTAGATAGTAACATAGATGGGTATTCCAATTAGATGGCATTAGAATAAGTGTTGTACTCTTTACAACAGCAATCTAATCATTCTCATGCCATGTTTATTTTTATGTTGTTGTTATTTTGTAGAACTCTCATCTACCATAGTAAGCATTAGTTTGTGTATTTCACAAATACAAAATATAATAAATAAAAAATACGTACTCGTATAGTATGTCTCGTATAGTATGTATAGTATGTCTCGTATAGTATGTATAGTATGTCTCGTATAGTATGTATAGTATGTCTCGTATAGTATGTATCGTATGATTTTTCGAAAAATCGCCCTGATGTAAAACGACCATTCAGAAACCAGATCTGAAGAGGAAAGTACCTCTCAACCTTTCCCTTCTCCATCTCTTCCCCCTTCAGCTTCACAACATTCCCAAATTCGGGATGCCACTGGCACCGGGTAGATGTGATTCTTGTGCGTTTCAAACAAATAATATAAAGATAATCTTTATTCATGTACTACAGTTTCATTTTTCTTCTGAAGGGCAGAACATCTGTCACTCGTAATGGTACACTTACGGCCGTTTTCTCCAACTTTTCGAATGATCAACTGAGCTGCCGATCAGCCAAGTGTTTTGTTAAGTATTCGCGCTATTTGACTGTCACCAAACATTTTTCATCTTTGAACTTCCTAAATTGTCTATGAAGGACTCGCCCACTTCTATGGAAAATATAATTGTACCCCCACACGTTCATAGTCAATAAAATGACATCAAAGTAAACACTTTCAATGTTAAATTAACATAGACGAGTTAATTTTCTATTTATTATGAATACATATTATTTGTCTTAAATATTGTAATACAAACACCAACATTTTATATTTAAAAACGCATATGTTAAAAATAAAGTGTTACCTTGACTATTACCGATGCCGCGAAAACGGAAGTAAACATTGTTGACGTTTGTCTTCTGTGCGTTCTTTCAATTTTCAATCAGTCTTTATATATTCCACTATTTGAATTATGTCAATAATATCTCCATCGTCACTGTCTTCATATTCGCCGTCCATACCCGCTATTGGTATTACATTAAAAATATCTTCATTTTCGCTCTCCATGTTCAAAATTATCAATACAATAGGTACAGAAAATAGTTCGCGAAACGAATGACGTTTGAGACCATAGATATCTATGACATTTGACGTTTACGCTGTCATTTGATACTCTGTTGACACTTTTTATAACTAGTCTTTCACTGAGGAGAACTCTTAATCCACATAATTCGATAACTTAAGATGATCCCAAGTTTGACTGAGATTTCGTTGGGAAATGCGAATTTGTGCATTTGAACAGTGCTGAGGGAAAATTCCGGCTCAGCCGTTGCTCAGTAAGGTTGGGAAGAACGGCCGTTAGCCGAATCGATTTTCATATTTTAAAAAAATATCCAAATTTATAAAATACTAGCCGATGTGTACACGGCTTTGTATATTTGTATAATATATCTAAATAATAAAGTGCTTAAGTAGGTACCTACTTGCGTTTTCCACTATGAAAAAATTCAACCCAAACAAACTTTCTTCTCTTGAATAAGTAATCTGTGGCTAACCAGAGTGGTATCTTAATACAACATGGCGGCATCAATCTTTTTCGTTCTAATTTTAAAACGTTATATCATCAGTTCTATATATTGAATAACATTCAAAGTACTCTCTAAACCTTCCCGGTACTACTAATAAAAACAAATTGTGGTATTTTGAGCGAAACCGGTCCAGTAATTTTCTAAAAAATCGACAACAGACAGACAATAATTCATTTTTCTATGTACAGATTTTTTTAATTATAAGATTCATTATCACATGTCTTTAAGTTCAAAGATACGATTTTACTTCGGGATCGAGTAGTGCCTCTCCTATCGAAATGCGAGGCCGCATTAATAATGCCAGAAACCGTGAAGATTCAAAGCCCACCTGCTCATATAAATACTCCAAAATAAGATTTTACATCCAAAGAGCACAGTCACAAAACGGCCGAGCCCCCTCTATTCGCTTTCATTAGACCGTTTTCTGCGAGAAGCCTGAAGAATTGTTCGGATTTCGGCGCTCGGCTTTGCCCCGCTGTAATCGATCGGTGGCATTGTGTGAAATCTGGTGACATTAGCACCTTACATCTGTGCCCGGCCTATACCTATACTATTCCTTACATTCTATACGGCGGAGCCGGCACCAGGGTTTCCACACTTCTGCCGGTCTATTAATACCGCAGAAGAAATGAAAGAACTTTAATCCTCCGCTGTTACTACTGATATATTTTAATAAATCTTCAATATTAAGGATTTCATTAAATCTCATCAAGAGCGGTACTTTGCATTAAGTACATTCCGCCAAGTCTGAAAAAATAAAATATAATGGAACTAAAATATTTTATTTATGTGGTAACACTGAGTATCGCCGATTTTAGAACAAAAATTATGATAGATTAAAATGTGTGATTATGTATAACTTTAGAATCTGACAGGTTGACTGGACGGTAAAAATGATGAACTTTTTACTAACATTTTTATTTTTGAAAAACGTCAATCATGCGCACTTCTTACACATAAATTCATTTTAACTTCTAATTAATAGCTTATTTGATAATATGTTCATTTCTGAAACACGATAAAAAACCTTTTCCATGCAGCAACTATAGTCGCTAAGTGTTAAAAAATTGCGCTAAGTTAGAATATAAATTTTCCACAGAATGTGATGCAGATTCATCTCCTTTCAGGAATTATCACAAATTTCTGAACCCCATTTGATTTTTATGTGAAAATATTCAGTTGGATTATAGTGTTTTTTTAAAGATACGTTATGTTTTGCTGAAAACCATTGATTTTGTCATTTAAAACGATCAGTGGCGGCCTCCATTTTTTTTTTCAAAAAATATATTTGAACTTATTTCCTATCTGCTAATTACCCTTTATTTTTGTTTCTTGCCGTAGCAATAAAGGCCATTAAACTTGACAATTGACATCAAAACTACCAGATCTGTAAGCTTCCAAGTAGGGCGATTGGTCTCCAAATATTAAAAGATGTACCTAATAATAAGGAGATGGTAATATTGTGCATTTTGGGGTTAAAAAAAAATTCTCAGACAGTCTTAGCATTTTATTAGAACGCTTCTTTCACACATTACCTTCTTTATTTAATTTCCTCACTTCTTTTAACCTCTCATAATGTATTCGAAATTCCCTTCCAACTATTGTTTATATATTCTAGCATTGCTTTTTTAATATATTACATTTTAAGTATTTTATTTTTAAAGTGCCTAATCTGTCATAACATCACACTTAAATATATATTTTTTGCACTTCAAGTCATGTAAACCATACATTAATATAATTATGTAACATACATTGTACTTATATTTAAACATGCCGTATGAAACTTTATAACGTTCTTTCAATAAACGTCGATTTATTGACACTAAAACTTACATAAAAATGGAATTATGTTTTTGCACAATATAAAAACATCACAAAACATCGCAAAACCAAACATTTTAAAGGGTTCTTATTTTTTTTTCTTAAGTCGATAGATCAGACATATATAGAATAGCCTATATAGTATTAATATAATTGGTATTGTATTTATAATGTAGTACTAAATGAAACGTTGATCGCCCAAAAATGGCCAATGCAATGCTCGTGCAGTGGTTTCGGTTAGTGATACCCATTACTATTATGTGTGAAGATGGGTACACAAACAACATCAACCGACTCAATAGAAATATATGGTGTCATTGTTAAATGATACGTAGGTAATGATAAAAGAACATTCCTACTTTGCTCGGTGGATATTGATTAGAAAATACTTGCACACTAGAAATGCCTTCCATGTAGATTTTAATGGGAACCGATGTAGCCACTGACTAATCTTTTGGCTCAAGCCCCAAAAGAGCCAATGAAAATACAGTATCCTGTCTCCCCTGCTCTACCCGATAACGTATATTCCATTCAATCTTATTTTGAATTTGTACTGAAAGAGCGAATTTCTGAATCTAAATTTTAAGGCCCGAATGGCCAGAATTTGGATCACGAAACAGGCCCACATCGCATTTCTTGTGTTTTTCTTTATACTATATGAACGGATCACTGCACACCGCCACGCTAACGACTTCGCCCATGAGATTATTTCTTCTGCAGCGATACGAAGGAATTATTTCGTTATGCGATTTCGGGAATAATTTCAATTGTCCACCCCGATTTCAATTGTTTGTATTGATAAAGACTTGAGTTCGCATGAACGTTTGTTTCTTTAAGCATATCTCATCTATTCATATACCATCACCGTATTTATTTTTTTTTAAAGCCTACTGAACGTAGGTATAGGCACTGATAAAAAATTATAAATATTTAAAAACTCTTCAAAACATGCGTAATCACTTTGTGGAGTCATAATTAATAAATTAATAAACTTTTTTTAAAACACTGTTTTCAATATGTAAATATCTAAATGTTTCAGAAACAAAGCTCCCCTCATCATGATATATATATATATATATGTATTTTAGGTATATTGTTTATCCTAATGCGAGAAGTTTTGCTTCTGCAACATGTATATATTTATATATTAAAAAAAGCGGTTTAAATAAATTAATTGTTATTAATTTAATAAATATTTTAACGTATAAAAGTGCTTAAGTTAATACTTCACATTACTTCTTATTCGCGTGGAATTACATCTATTTTGGTCTTCAGTTTATTGTTCCCGAACTATAAGTCTCAACTCACGACAAGGAGGTTTTTGGAGAGCCCTGTTATGCGAACTTAAGAGTAGAGTTAGCGAAAGCTCTCGAATAAGCTCTCTACCCTTGGAAAATTTCTCTCCCAAAGAGCTTCTCCACAAACATCCACAATACAGATCGCACAGTCAGGAATATTTTCTAGTCTTTTAATAAAAACATTCATGAAAAACTAAACTCTTTCTTATTATTATTCTTGAATAAATTCCTCAAAATAATAATCACAAACTTTTGCAATTAAGTTAGTCTGGTAAAAAAAAAAATCCAAGCAAAGAAGCGTTTTCAAATTTTTGCCCCTCAAAGTTGCGAGCATTAGCCGTCTTATAACCAGGTTTTTTGTTTGTTTGCTATTTATTGGATCAAAAGTGATGTTTTGAAGATTTAATTTCTTTTTTACAGCTTGAGCACTCTTAAGCAACTCATGGTAATATTAAACCATTATATATATACTGATTTCAACTGGTCGGTTTTATACATGAAGCGTTATGAAGATTAATTTGAAATAGAATATGTTCTAAAACTACCTTGTTAAGGGAAAATATTAAGATAATATGTAATAGTGGTGGTAAAATATATATTTTTAATCATTCAAGAAAATATTAACAACTCTCAAAATGAATCCGGAACCTAGGGCTCTAATTCTCTGAGCTACAGCTACTCCAATCCGTCCCGTTATTTTTACTTCGATTTCTTAGAACTGTTAATATTTTCTTCAATTATTTCCATTATGCTTTTGGCTGCTACCTTTTTATCACGATTACAAGATTCCACCCGAAAATATTTATAATCTTTAGATAGTGTTTCGGGGTAAATCTGTTGACTTTTTCTACAAGTCTAGGATTAATATAAAACTTTGGAATAACTTATTGAAGCTTACTTATTAAAAATATACATTAAAACGAGGTTTACAAGCCTTAAAAAGTTTTTCCAAAAAAAAGATGGTATGTTCACTTTCTTCTAAATGAAAAAAAAAATGTATGAACCATTTACGATGTTACAAAAGATTTTTTCAAGTTTTCGTTCTTTCTTGTACAAAATTTACAACGCAATACATTTTTGTCAACTACAAAAAAAATTATACTCGCATAATATATTCACCGTATGCAGTGGCTTTGAAACGTAACATTGAACCAATCCTCTTGCCACTCTTCGCGAGAGTTCAAGGAGGTTGGGTATGGTAGACTTTTTTGGAAAATGTTGGTAACAAAACTATGTTGGTTCCTGTCGGGAAACGGTTTTACCCATTTTTTTTTAATTTTTGCATATTTTTGTTTCAAAGACCTTTGAAAGTAATGAGAATACTTCCACTGGTCTATAATTATGCGTATGTGTTTTACTCCATGACTTGTGTATTGGGCTTACTCCAGTAAGTTTCCAAGATTGGGGAAAGATTGAAGTCAATATACTAAGGTTAATAATGTATGCATTTGGTTTTTACAATTGGTCTCCCTGATTAATAATGATGTGAGGTGGGATTCCGTCCCGTGGCCTTGTCGGACTTTTGCTTCCGTGTGCAAGCTTTCACTTCATCGGGATTAATTAAGTCTGAAGAATAAACCTGTGTTCCTGGAAATCTCTTGCCGGAGATTATGCATCTACGACTATCGTACGATATATGGTTAATTATTCAATAAGATCTAATTAGGTTTTACAAGGTCATTCTAGTGTCCATCTTCAGAGATAGGCTTGGCTCAAATGTCCTCAGTATTAAAGATTTTTATTGACTCTCGTCCACTGAAATCCAACATTTCTCTTTAAGCAGTCAGCTCATCTATGTGTGGGAGACTTTTTCTTTTGCAAACGTGTTTATTTTTCCATTGTGTTGATATTACCCCTACCCCTTAGATTTTTTATCTCCTGGCTTAACACCTAGGATGTTTGAATGTAAGATTGTAATTTTGGTCTAAAATTTTTCATTGATAGTTCAAGTTTGGATTTCAAAGACCAGTTTTGGCAACACGTTTCAAATGAACACAAGTGAATTGAGGTATTGAGGAACATTTTGTTATATTCATTAAAAATGTATGCACATTCGCATTTATTTGAGTTTGCCAATGCTATTCGTTCTATTTGGTTAATTTTTCTGGTTTCACTTCATAGATTTTTTAAATTTAATCAAGATAAATATTACATTTCAGCAGATTTTCTATTGCTGTTGCTCTGGCTATTAGTTTTCAAGGGGGAATACAATTACATATTATGGTAATGAAATCATTAGTTTATGAATAATAAAATTTACGTAGTTTTAATATTTCCATCAGTAATGAAAGTCATGAAATTACCGCTTGGTAAAAACGAATACGAAAATAACATTATAGAAATATACAAACATTATCAGTAACAAACGAGTTTCATAATATTTTCAAGTTCTAAATAATTCCCGAAGAGCCTTTCAATCATTTCTGCCTCCAATTGCTGATTTTAATTCTACTGCTTCCTGTGCAAGCCTCAGTGATCTTAACGTGACACTGAAGTGACTGATCAAATTACTTGGAGGTATTCGTACTGCCACACTTGTTAGTAATTTATTACTGGAGTAAATATTTTACCGAACAAAAAACATAATATCAATTCGAAGCATATATATATATATATTTACACATTTTATTTTTTATTGCAAAAACAGTTAACAATAATCTAAAACACCGTGAAAGCGATAACAATAGCAAAAAAATATAGTTCACATACATAGCTATAACTAAATTGATAGTTCGTCCTTAAATCTATTACAGGTCATATGGAAAATATCCACATTTCCTGCGAGGCAATTAACCTAGCAAGTCTTCCAAAATTAATCAAAGTTAGTTCTACACGTGGAATTACTGACTATGTTGACGGTCTCGCGTGAAATTATTAATTTCAGCCAGGATGTCAGTTATTACCAATTCACTGTTAAGGAGTTTATAAGTCATCAGCAGCTAGGCTATACCCCTCCTAGAACTAAGGCTGCAGATACCCAGCATTCCCGAGATGAATGTGGTTGGAAACAGCCATAGGTAAAAACCAAATTGAATCATGAATATTGCATAGTATGCTTCTAAAAGAGAACGATTTACCAAGCAGAGCTATGAGTACAATTATCAGCAAAGGTGCGTCATGTAAAATTAAGCGAATCACCTGACAATCTGCCAAATTTCTATAATTAAACGTCCATTATATCTACCTGGAAACAATGTAATATTTCCCCCAAGGACTGTCATATGCGAGTCGAGAAATGTGAAATGTGCCGTCTTCGCACATCATCTTAGTGTGATTAAATTGTGACCCAATTATTCCAAACTTTCCAGCACTCTAACCCAATTTCACGAATCGTTCGCTCCTGTGTTTGCTATCTCTCTAATTAACACCTGTTTGTCTCACAAGATCTATACATTCCTAGGAAATTGTCAAGGATCTATTTAAACGAAGTACAGGTAAAACATAATAATAATTGGATGATTTTTATAGCGCCATTTTTTTGAAAAATCACCTCATAATACACATTGTGAAAACGTAAGCATATTTGATAGAAAACCAATTGATTAATTCATTATCTTAGATAGGTATTTCAATGAAAAATAAATTGGAAATTTTACAAATTAGTAAAAGTGTTAGACAATTAAATATTATTAATAATTTATTTTTTTAAATAGCTCTTGAATTTATTTTCATGTTAATATTAATAATAAAAATAATTTATTTTGAATTTCTAATATAAACTCGTTATTCAATGTTTCATAATTTTTTTTTTATTAACATTTTTAATTAATTATTACCTACTTCATTCGATTTATAATTTGTCTTTTCATACACTATTGTGTTCCATGTTTATTATTTTTCTATACTTGACATTATTATTTTTTAGTGTTCTGTATATTCTTGATGGGGAAAGCTTCACTTTCGAAACATGTTGGTCGTTAGTTCTTTTGTTAATTTCTAAATATTCAAATAAATTTAATCTTAGGCCCGCAACTCGTATTCTTCTATATTCTATCCTTATTATACTACAACACTGAATATATCTTTTGGCGGGAACTTTCATGCTTGCTTTAAAAATGATTGGTTAAACTTCGGTAAATAGAGCATAGTTTGTATATTAAACAATGAATTAAAAATTACTTTGTAATCACCACTTTATTAATATGCACATATCTACATGTTTCGAAAGCGATTCTTTCTTCATCAGGAATATATAGAACACTAAAAAATTATAATATCAAGTATAGACAAATGATAAACATAAAACACAATAATGTAAGAATAGACAAATTATAAACATTAAAAAAATTGATTGAAGTAGGTAAGTAATTAATCAAAAATATGAATAAAAAATTATTATAAAACATTGAATAACAAATATATTAGAATTTAAAAATATGTATGTACATATTTTCATTATTAACATTAATATGAAAATAAATTGTAGAGATAGATTTTTTTAAATATTTGGAATGGTTTTTAAAATATGATTGGCAAATTCGATTATAATTATTTAAAATTTAAAATTAGTATTCTATACACTCCCGATGAAGAAAGCGTCCTTTTCGAAACATGTGTATATTAATAAAGTGGTGAATAAAAAATAATTTTAAATTCATTTATTAATAATGACGCCACAAAGTGAATACCAATCTTTCGAAGAAATTATAAAATATCGAGTTTGTTTAAAAATTAATATTATGATTATGGTAAAAACATTATGAAAAATTGAAAAATACCCCGACGACCGAATTAATATGCAAACCATATAATATGAACCAACTCAATAAATAATAATAATAAAGAAGCAAGTGTAGGTATCGGGCAAGGAATAATTAAGTAGACAATACAATTGAATAGACCGGGTGACTCCTGCAAAGCAATTTCTACAATCGAGCAGAAGTTTATTTGAAAATCCATAAGAGCACGCGCCTCCGTTATGAGCGCAGAATTAATATGGAATAATATTAAGCCATTTCGCGATTCGAGCCTCTGTCAATATCCCGTCGCGAGAAAATCGATCATTCGAGTGATAACTTAATAAAATATTTTATGGAGCGAAATAAATGGTTTAAGTGCCATTTATATAACTTTCTGTAAATTATTGCACCGAAGTGAGATCATTAAAAATGATTATATTTGAGAAAGGGGAGGTTTTTTATGAAGCCCGGTAATTCAAGGAATGTGATAAAACTTTAAGGGCTTACCAGAAAATTGACAACTGATTATCTTCTTTAGTTTATATATTGTCTTTAAATCGACTTTCTCGTCTTCCTCTTCCCCGTCCCCTTCTCCTCCCCATAGCCTTCAGCCGGACAATAAACGCTAATTAGTCTATAGTCTCACTGGTTCCGGTTAGCAGGGAGCAGTTGGGACTTTTGCGCGGATTTCACTTTTGTTTTAAATTTAGTTCTTGAATCACTCAAAATAATTTCGTTTGTGATACAAATGATATCATACAGTTTACATTGAACTTTTGAAGGCAATATTATTTATTTTATTTTATTTTATTTTATTTATTATTATTTTTTTTTTATTTTTTTTTTTTTATTTTTTTTTTTTTTATTTTTTTTTTTTTTTTAATAGTAGACTCATAAGTAATCAAATAAATCTAAATAAAAGTCCAATCTTTAAATTATTCCCAATAAACAAAGTACATTCCCTTCCCGGTCACTTCACTAGCCTGTTTGTATTAATCCATAACACATGTGCATCTTAGTTCATAGTTTAGTTGTATACTGCCCTGAAGAAGCTACGGTAGTATTTTTAGGTACGGTTTTATTTTATAAATTAAATGCAATATTATTTATTTGCTAGTAGGGAATGTGTGTTGTACGTTGTGTGGACTGTCTAGAAGAAACTACAGTGATGTGCGAATTAATTGGGATAAGCAGTTTTTCAAACATTTCTGAATTTGATTGATATATTAATTAATTTTCACTTTTTTTTGTTAAAACTAGTATTTTTTATTACAACCTATTATACTCTATACTATTTATTTATTTTTGGCATTCGTAAAATGATGAAAAACATTTTTTTTGAAAAATCACATTTGTGTTCGAGAATTTCTTTCGTCCGAAGTAGCATACTCCCCAGAACTTTTTCATATATGATGATGTTCATTATGCCGTCGATATGCTTTAGAATTCCAAGACCAAACACATCAAAACATCACTTTGGGGGGTGTTTACTCGAAAGAAATTCCCTGACACAAAGGGGTTTTTTAAGAAGACCATGTCCCTTTGCCAAACATCTGATAAAATGGAAATATTCTTTGATTTTAGCCAAATAACAGTTTTTAAGTGGTCAGGAGCTCTCCAACCTCAATCTCATCCCAGGGATACTAATTTAAGCATTTGTTTTTATTGAACATTGTTTTTATGATGATAAAATGAACATCTGTGTTATTCATAAGTTTAGCAATGCCACAACGAAATTAATAGATAAAAAGTAATAGAAGTTGTCAAATATAATGTTTTAGTTTCAACTCAAAATTGTTAAAATGAAATATTATGTCAATAAAAGTCAGATGTCCTGAAAAATGCTATTTTTTTTAAAAGAAAGGCGAATTAGGTAACTAAATAACTAGTAATACTAGCTTTTTTCCCTTCTATTTTTGTATAATGGCACTTAATATGAACTAAACTTGTCAATTTGAATGTCCTAAAACGGGATTTATTCCTAGTTGGGCAGTTAAAGCTTTCTTTAATTTTATTGTTAAGTAATGTGTATATATATATATACGAGTATATATCGATCACGGCTATAACGAGCAATTTCCCAATGATATTTTGGGTCAGGTTTATTTTCATACAATTGTGTTTGCGGTTATAACGAAGACGCTTCACTGATATACCGTAAAAATAATTTTGTCCACACAATTTCTGAATACATACATAGACCATTCAGCGCCCTTGATATGATTTTTCACAAAAACGGCGCTACATAAATGATGCAATAATTATTATTATTTTCATTAAAAAAAAAACAATTTTCTAAGTGAGTAATAACAGACAAAGGTGGCGGTTTAGCGGCGGGAGCGGGCGAACGGATTAATATTTTTATGGTGCCACCTGCGTGAGTTTGTCGCTAATGTGAAACATTCCTATCCATCGATCGGGCACTATACAATATTGCCATAAAATTTAAGTATTTCGAAAATTGGACTTTGCAAGTTTGTTCCCATTTTACGTCTTCTTCTGTATTACTACTTAGCATCAATTTTGTTTTAAAAACCATATTTTTTACATTAATACCGCACAAGAGTCTCAACTACTCCCAACCATCTGGAGCCAGTGAGACTATGGCATCCCCAATCGGGGAATGTTATGAGGCTGAAGGTATTCGGAAGGGGAAGGAGAAGGGGAAGAGGATGGTGGTTAAATACCTGGCTATTCAGATCTGGTCATCAAACACGGCAAAAAGCCATTTCAAGCAACGTTTCAATTCTGAATGGTGGTCTTTCACGGCGATACTGAGAGTATCTTCCACTCACGAACATGCGCAAATATTTTATATTATTTAATTGTGAAACAGCACAAATTAATTAAATAAAATTTACATGCGCACGCCGGGATTTGAACCCGCGACCTTCGGATTCGTAGTCGAGAGCCTTACCCCTCCACCATGGAGGCCGTCGGTCATGAAAATGTACAAGTACCTACATCCCTACATGGGGTATGTTTATGACAGTGGTAGACCATGTTTTTGCAGAGGGGCTGTTTTAACTAATTATGAAATACGGATCGCGACCTACAAGTGGATTTTTGATTTTTCGAGTGGGGAGGGGGCCGACAGCGAAATACATAATTTCACATTTCTGGGGATTTTCTGATTTTCGTGTGGTGCAAACCGATTCTTCAAATTCTGTTCCACTTTGCGGTATGCAGTACGAATTAACAAAAACTCTATAAAATATTGTTCTCAGCCAGGATTTTCAAGAATTGCGACAGACGTTATTTCTTATATAAAGCCACGTGGGCCGTACTAAATTCACTTACTGAATTGGACCGCGGATTGTACTTCACTGTTTATGACAATTAAAATCACACAAGCTAATGATTTATGACCCAAACGATACCCAGAGCTGGTTAGTGATATGATGGTCAATTTAGTCATTTTTTGGAAGCCCCGAACTGAATCATTAGAGTTACAATGCGTTGGGTGTTTTGAGGAAAAAATTGAAATACATGAAATCGAAATCTTGAAATCAAACAATGATTATAAACTTTATCAATAAAAGCGTATATTTAACTGTTTTGTGTTTATTCGTAGAACTCCATTATTAATATGTATATTTTTTTTAATTTAATGAAAATTCAATTTAATAATGCTATTATTAAGTACCGCGTGTATTTTAGTTCTTGTGAACATACTGAGAAGTTGGTAATATATAATTTTTCTTACTCTATTAATTAATGTTATATTAGGAACATTCGTTCGTTTATTAATTTCAAATTGTTCAAGTAAATGTAATCTAACACCCCTTCTCGTAAGGGTTTAGGCTCGTTGTTGTCGAGCGGGACGTGATTGTTCTCTAAGTGATGTTCTGTGAATATTGAAAAAGTGCTTCATAAGATCGTATATGTTCTTTGAATCTAGTTGAGAAAGCCCTTCCCGTCTGCCCGATATAGATAGCGTTAGAGTTGGCGTGGTCACATTTTAATTCATATATTATTAAGTTAAGGATTTCAATTTTTTTAAACTTTAACGGATTGTTCCTGTATTATTATTGGTTCTAAAATCAATATTTAAACCACTTTTTTCAAATTTTACTGATATTGGACCGAGCAATTCCAGACATGCAAATTTTAATTATTTTACGGATATCTCATTTTTTTTTTTTAATTTTTATTTCTTGCTTTTTATAATTTTTTCAATATTATTTACCTTATAGCTGTTAATAACCGCTATCGTTTTTATTGATTCTCTTTTTTCCATACGCTTATTATATTGTCTAGGGGAATTTTAATGAGAATATGTAACATTGAATGGTAAGTTGATAATTTATGGCCCCAAGGATGAGTTGAGTTTGCATTTATTGTTACATCTGTAAATGTTGGTTTTCTAAATATTTCGAAGGTATGTCTATCATGGTTTTTTACTAATTGTAAGATCTAAAAATATATATTTTACCATCGATCTCATATTCAACTGTGAAGCAGATTTGACCCAATTAATGAATATATCTAACTGTCGGTTGGTGCCTTTCATATGAGGATATCGTCTACTTATCTGATATAGTATATCATGTATTTAGCTAAGGGAGATTTAAGAATTGTGTTTCCAATATAATCCATAAATATATCCAGTTTGAAAATAACCTTGAACGTCGAAACAGATGGCATGATAATAATAAAAAAATTAAAATACTTGCAGAACGTAATAAAGACATTATTATTTTTATTTGTATTAAATTGTAGGTATATTTTGGTATTACAGGTCGATGAAATGGTGAATACAATATGCTAGCCATAAGTAGAAATAATGGACTGTCTATAAGTTAGTGATAAGATAGAGCATTGGAAAAAAAACATCTTTACACCACCGCAGAAAAGGACGGCCGTTTGATAGATTCGCCTATCGGATTGCTATCTTAGCACAGATGTCAGATGGGAATGTTGTCCTTGTTCTGCCTGTATTTCAATAGAATTTGATCTGAGGAACTAGCATCATTGATCGCTTCGGCACTGGTGCATAGTCGAGAAATACTCTAAATGTGCTCCCAAAATTTGTACACGATTGACATTTGTCACATGAGAACGGGTCGTTTCTGCCACTCGTTTTTGAGTTCAACAGCACGGCTGTTGAAAGTCATCAAAGTATTGTTATTATAAATAAAACAGATGTTAAAAAGCTTTGTACTCCATAGTAGAACATTACAAGCTGTAAAGAGGTGTGTTAATAGAGAAATTATGGATAGAAAAAGCATTGCAATATTCATTCGAGAGATTTTTTTTCTTCGTTCAATCAGATTACTGTTCTTTAGTTAAGATTGGGTAAATAAATAAATGGGATTTCACGGACAGTATAATACAAGGTGATTTTGACGGTTTCCGTATTCGAGTGGTTAAGATTAACGTCTTTGAATTCAGAGGTGACGGGTTCGAATCCCGACGTGTACAAGTAAATTTTATTTCAATATATTGGAATAACTTAATAAAGTTTATAAACCTCATAGTAATATTTAATCATTGAAGATAATTTCAAAAAATCTCAAATGAAATATGAAATAGAAAATAAAAAAGGCAACCTGGAAATCAAATCCAGGACCTCTCTCTTACCGGGACAAGAATCTAACCACTGATCTAATGAGATATAATTATTCTCTTCATTTTTCTCCATGTCCTACATCAATTATAAGAATTTTGAATATTTTCTTCAATTGGTTTTTCTCTATGCTTAAAATAATGAGTCTATGCTTATATCATTATTTTTTCAGTGTATTTTGTATCCTGATGAGGGATTCATTAGTTTCGAAACATGTTGATAATTATTTATTAAATAGTAGTTTAAACACAGGGCCGGCCTTGAGCCAAACGGCGCTTGGAACACGTAAAATTTTGTCACCCCTGTGTTAGGTGTTAGATATTATCATTGCTTTGTCATTTTGGAAAAATAGCGCCTGGAGAGAACTGCCCCAATTGCGTCTGCATAGGACCGACCCTGTTAAATAGTATAATTCTTAATCAGTTAATAAATAAAAAATATTAAATTTTTTATTATTTTTATTGAGATTTAAAAAACTAATTTTAATATTTAATGATTGTAGGAAATAATATTAATATAACCTAAATGAAATATGAAAACGGAAAAAAAATTCAGAACATAAAAAGATTTCAGTCGCATTTGGGACTCGAACCCAGGACCAGGTTAAGCGGTTGCCCCGGATAGGCAGAGGTCCTAGGTTCCAGTCCCGGATGTGACTGAAATCTTTTTATTTTCTGTCGTTTTTTTCCGTTTTCATTTTTAGTTATGTTAATATTATTTTCTACAATTATTAAATAAAAAATAATTTACCTATTATATTTATGTCAAGTTCCAAAGTGGTAGATACTTTTAGTATCACCTTGGTGAAAGACTACCATTCAGAATCGTAATGTTGTTTGAAATGGTTCTAGTTGTGTTTGTTGACTAGATCTGAATATACAGGTACTTCCTCACCTTTCAATTCCCCATCTTATTTCCCTCCTCACTACCTTCAGCTTAACATCATTCCCCAATTGGGGATGCCGGAGTACCACCGGCACCAGACGGTTGGGAGCAGTTGGAACTCTTGTGCGGTATTCACATTAAAAAATACACAGAAAAGCAATTCATAAGCAGTTGATCAAAAGGCACCACGCCCTCAATTCTCACGGGTGAATAATATTTTTAATTTTTCCGTGATTCGGAAGTAAAATGAGGGCGTTTATTTGGCAAAGTTATTAGTGACAGCAGTTTGGACACCGGCGGACTTCCCCCTTTTCACATTTATTATTAAAGCCTGAACTGTGAATTAATTTATAATTTTAAGGAACCGAAGCGTTATTACCGGTATTTCGTAAAATTTATAAATATCTTAGCATTTTTTAATAAAATACGTCATTGAAACAAAACTCCTCCGTATTTTTACGATAAAGATCCTTAAACCTAGTTGTTTGAACTGTCACACTTGAAGGGTTAGCGGAAGGTGTTAACTTGAAGCAATTGCGGACGGAAATATCGTGGATATAGTGCCCAAAAATGTTAAGGCGGAAATTTAACGTTTTGACTTAAGGGTAACGGCTGCGCGGCCTGTTTCATACAAAACTGAATTTTGGATTTGAGGCCAAAATTCTCACCCAAACCGAATGATTTTTTTTTAATCAAAAGGTATAGCAAATATCTAGTATGTATTAGAAGTGTTTTATTTATTTATATTTTAAATTATGAAATACAGTACAAATAAAATTTTCACGATTTAAGGGACAATTTCGGCAATTATTTGGGGGTTAATGGTGATAAAAAACAATTACCCTTCTACTATTAAAATATAATGAAATATAAAATTAAAAATGGAAAGTGTTAAAATCAGCATTATTGTGGGCTTAAATTTAAATTTAAAATGACTAATTTACTTTGGATCACAAATTTGCCGTACGTAATTTCTCATCGACTCGAAAAAATGCTTTTTTTTAAGATGAAAAAAAAATTATTTTATATAATATATTTAATATATGTTTACATAGAAAATATGAAAAATGAAAAAAAAAAATGTTAACCCGGAAATAATTTCCAATTTAATTTTTAAATAAGTTACCTGTAAAATCATGAAAAATTGACTTCTTTGATGGCCTATATTTCATAATTTAACACATAAACAAATAAAATACTTCTAATTCATAATATATATTTAATACACCTTTAATTTAAAAAAAAGATCATTCAGTTTGGGTGGGTATTTTGGCCTCAAATCCAAAATTAAGTTTTGTATGAAACAGGCCGCGCAGCCGCTCCTCTTAATAATGCAGTATTATGAAGCTATTTACGCTCTATAAACTGGCAGAACACACAGAGTTGTAGTAAATAAATAAAAATTCCGTAATTTCAAATATAAATTTACCGTTTAAAAGTTAACGGGTGTTTTAATCAGACAAAAGATACAAATCGCTTTTTTATATCGATTTTGCATTATAATAATAATATTGATTTTGATAAAGATGTTTAAAGGGACAAAATATAAATAGTTGATTACTCAAAACGGCGATTTTGAGTTAACGTATTTTGCCAGTGTACCCACGATATCACAGGACTTGAAATATCAAAACGAGAAGAGGTTGGGTAACTTCTGAAACATGCTGTATAATTCATCGGGATACTCAGGCACTATGAGATATTTTGCAGTTTTAACATCTTCAAATACTTTAAGTGCATACACATTTGTAGATCCTTTTTTAGGCAATCAATAATTGAACTTGAGTGTGGATTATCAATTGTATATTATGTATAAAGTATTGCCATGCTGCATGCATATGGAGCATAGCAGTGGCGTACATTGATCTATGACCAACGGTAGGCTGTGTGTAGTTTTTCAAGTTTGGTTATGAATTGTGTGTTAAATATTTGAAAATGACGATTTGATTTTCTTACTAAAAAGTGTAAATTTGTCATATAATAATAATAATAATAAATGTTTATTCCGGTATGTGGGGAGATTAGTGCAGTCCCATACATTCCGTACAAAATATACATGTGATAGTTATAAAAAATATATAAAATATATACAAAATTAATAAAAAAAATAAAAAGATAGTAGGTGGATGATGCACCACAAATAAAAAAAAAATAAAAAAAATAAGTACATCAAAATAACGCCTGTGTGTGGCCAATATCTTTTCTCAAAACCGGAAACTCGCCTCTCCGTGAACATACTGGAAGCGCTACAGTATCTGGGGAGGCCAAACATTATGCGGAAGGCGTTATTATACTGTATTATACTAGTCTTTCCATACTACTCTTTTTATATTTTGCCCAAAGTTCGCACGTGTACAACGTTGCGCAGAAGGCAAGGAAGAGAGTCCTTTTCACAGCGGTACTACAAAGGCGAAATCTTCTACTGAGCATGTTCGATTTTACCCTGAAAGCTCGTCCTTTGCCTATCATCATCCATCAGAGTACTGGTAATTATGTGTCCTAGGTATTTGGTTCGTCCAGTCACCTTCAGGATCACACCATTCAGGATAGATGCAGGAATACTAGTCGGGCCTTGTCCATATCTTATAACCAACAGAGCCGTTTTATTGAAGTTGTAAGAGATATAGAAACAAATTATCAGTGTAAAACGATTGTGACATATTCCCAAATTTTCGAACAGATACGTTTTGATCAATTTTTCTGTTTGAAATGTCAATCAAATGTCTTAGGTTCGTCTCGTATTTATGAGATGAACAATTTCCCCTACATAATGAGTTATCTACGTCTTATTTACAACTTAAAATAATTTTTTTAAATTTCAAAATTTAAGTCATTATTAAGTTCTGTAAGTATTTCAGTTCATTATTTATTTTTTATTATTGTGACAACTGTTTCGGCTTAGGTTATCTTAAGCTTACGGTTTACCGCTTTGAGCGCCAACGCTGTTGGAATAATAATAATAATACATTGCAGAACTTAATAACAACCATTATTAAATTTGATATACTCGTACATTAAATATTTTTAAAAAAATTCTACAAATTAAACCCAATAACAATTAATTAAAAATAAACATTTCACTGTCTTAAATGTTTATGACTTTTATCAAGATTCAACGATTTACTTTTATTTGCTTTTATATTTGAACTGTCTTCGTTAAATTATGATATTTAGCCCATCGGATGATTATCATATTGGTAATGATCATAGCATCATGGTTTGTTACATCAGCCATTGACTTACCCGCGAAGCATAACAATCACTCGCTATTTGTTAATGAAATATAAACTAATAAACAACGAAGGGCAAGCTCTCGCATGCTTTCTCGTCTTATTGTATACATTAGAGAGGGTAAGAAGTGGCGGGTCATGTGAAATTCACCGCAAGCCGTAGCAATCGAAAAAATGTCCGCCCACAAAGTGAGATTGTATTAAATTATTACGCGCATCTTAGGTTGGCAATTCCTGCTATTTACCTATTCCAAAGTTATGTCATTTGATTGAGCTATCGAATTAATTGCACGTTTTTACGAGCACCATTAGTTAGAAACTCTCGAAGTCGATTGATGTCCTGGTTTGGAGATAGAATAATTGATCAATTACTTGCATTAATAACCAACATAATGACATGATCATGAAACGTGAAGAGTAAAGCTCTTCCAAGTTACGGGACTTTTAAAATAGCTGAAAGTTTCGCGACTGTCAGGTACTGCGGCAGTAATAATCATTTAAACATCAGGCGAAGAGCGCAGAGGGATTATTTATGTTAGCATTTGTTATAGAGAGTTTGGGTACAAGACGGAGTATGGTTAATTTATTAAAGGGAATTGGAAAGGAGCGGGTTCGAGAAAATTGTGTGCTTTTTTTGCTACTCTCAATGAGAGTGGCAGGAACTTTAAGAGACAAAATTGGGGATAGAAAGTAGTTTTCCCTTTAAAGTCTCTTTATTCCTACTTTTAGGTACACAGTGAAAAAAACATTATCGTATTCGAATTCAGTAATGAAGAGGATACCCTTATTTATAAGAATTCTTTTTATTTTGCATTTGGCAAGAATTTGGTAACATCGCAATAATAAAATGAAAAAGAAAAAATTATAAAAAAACTTGTTGACCATTCAAAACTGAAAGACAGAAAATGTAAAAGAAAAGTATGAAAGGCTAGAAAATGGAAATTAGAACCTTGCTAATAATTTCTGAAATAATATTTCGAGAATTTTAATGTGAACACAACAATCTTTTCTCCAGAAAAATATAATTTCCCCCTCATTCGTGAAGTTTTCGTGTATACGTTCAACTGTTAAAAAAATAAGATTTTCCACCAATTTTTTCAAATGTTCGATAACTTAAAAAAAAAAACTAGGTAACATTATCTTCCGAAGCTGGATTACAAAACTAGTTACGCAAAAACACTCTCGTTTAACTTACCGACTGCAATGTATTTAATTACACCAGTGACGCTAAGCGTCATGCCTATTCTCTGCAAAATATTCTCCCTTGTGCAATTGTATTTCAGCATTTCAAATAAAATTATTGTAAATTTATCGAGAAATGTCAAAGATTGTATGATTTAATGATTCTCGGTGAAATGGTCATCTCTGTATAGGATTGTTATCCAAGAATTTCCTCTTGGAAACGGATTCTCCCAACGGTAATAAATCAGTGTCATTACCAAATATTGTTATACCAGAAGCGGCACAAAATTATTTCCAAGTTAAATTTACCAGCGCGCAAAAAAGGAATCAATGACGTGACTACTTCATTTGAGTCGTGTTGTGATTAAATTGTTCCTTTTAAGGAATGGGCTATTACTGGAGTGGAATCTGAAGGGTATCCAACAGGGTATTTAGTCCAAATACCAATGGCAAGCTGCTCGAAATGTGGTTGTTCCTTAGTTAGATTTTGGACCTGCTTTTTAAAAGTATTATTTAACTCCTTCAATTTCTATTAAGGCCTATTCAATTGTTTGCAATTTTATCTAACGCTATTTATCTGAATAGTATATTTATGGGCAACACAAAACTAACTATATTGAAGGATCCATATTATTTAATCAAAAAATTTTGCATTAAAAAGTCAAAATCATGGTAAGTATAAATTTTATTTCATTAATTGATAAACTAAAGTTTTTAAGACAAGATTTTTGTGCATAGCGCAAAGGGTAACAATTATTTTTATAAACAATAATTATTAGCCTGAAACACTCATCCAAATTGAAAAAACCTTCCGAGAAAAGATAAATGTCGCCGACAGGACTCGAACCTGCACCCTTCTGATGTCCAGTCAGATGCTCTACCGTTGAGCTACGTTGGCTTATCGCAAACCCGCCAAGTTAATCAATATATACTACTGTTTCATTCAATAATTACGGTTTTTTATTATTATATTTCACCTGTAAACAACCAACTTGGTACAAAATGGTAGAGCATCTGACCGGAGCATCTACAAAATCTACAAAATGGTAGAGCATCTGACCGGATATTAGAAGGGTGTGGGTTCGAGTCCTGCCGGCGACATTTATCTTTGCTCGGAAGGTTTTTTCAATTTGGATGAGTGTTTCAGGCTAATAATTATTGTTTATAAAAATAATTGTTACCCTTTGCGCTATGCACAAAAATCTTGTCTTAAGTTTTCAAGAACTTTAGTTTATCAATTAATAAATATTTAACAAGTCAAAGCAATTTTCACCAATAAAATGTAGACATAATTTGTCTCGACGCCAACTATTTGAGGGATTTAGCCGTTACCAGCCTTTCTCATACTAATAAGGTTGGTTGTTTACAGGTGAAAATATAATAAAAACAGTAATTATTGAATGAAGCACTAGTATATATTGATTAACTTGGCGGGTTTGCGATAAGCCGACGTAGCTCAACGGTAGAGCATCTGACCGGACATCAGAAGGGTGCAGGTTCGAGTCCTGTCGGCGACATTTATCTTTGCTCGGAAAGGTTTTTTTCAATTTGGATGAGTGTTTCAGGCTAATAATTATTGTTTATTAAAATAATTTTATTTCAATTTTACGATTTATTATATGGCTATAGGTACACTCGTATTAGCTCGTGCTTTCATTTCTTTATTTCACATCCTTTTATATTGAATTATAAAGCAAATTGCCGAAAATCAAGAAATTTTTATTTATGAAATATATGTTGTAAAATTTGCAGCAAAAATATGACTTCTGGTGTTTCGTTTTGAGGGGAAAATTTTATTTAAACAACTAATTTAATCGCCAACTGAAAAAAAACGTTTCGTTGAGCTTGAAATTCCCAGGACAAAAATCTTTAATTCCATAATATCACCAAATGTTTTAAAATAATATTTTTAAATGTCACAAAGAAACCGAAACGCATATTTCAAATGAAATTTTCAGAATTTGATGTGAATTTATCTTTTTATTACATTTCAGTTCAGACGTCAGATTAGTTCAATTTTGACAAAATAACCGTAAGTTTTTAAATGACCGTAGATCGCTCTACTCCAAAATACCGACAAATAAAACAATTTATTTTAAAGCATCTGTATTTTAAAAGCAGTGGCGTGCATTGCCCTATGACCAAAGGTAGGCTGTGTGCAGTTTGGGTATGAATGGCCATTTTATTGTCATATTCCGATGGTTGTGCGACCAACCGAATAAACGAGCATATAAGTTCCCTAGCAAATTATTGCAAAAAATATATATTTTGGTTACTAATTTGTTGCATTTTTTTTTCTTTGTATGGTTTGCTTTTCTTATTATAGGCACAACTTTTCAACCTTTATGGACTACACACCACTACCACCAAGTGCAATGACGTTGGACAAAATAGTAAAGCTATACATAAAACATTTAAAATAAAACGTAAATGTGTCAAACCGAGCATTTCATTAAATTAGTTAAAAGTGGAAATCTTACCTTCATTCGAAATTAATTAACGTTTCAATCTTTCCATCTCAGAGCTTCTCCATCAATCTGTCTACTAGAGAAGAGTGCCCAGAGTCCCTGGCGGTCCCCGACCCTTCGGTCCTTTGTAACCTCTCTTTCTGTCACACGCGTCGCTTGTGTGAAAGAGGGAGAGGTGACAACGGATCTATCGACGGTATGCCTTTACCTCCATTTCCATTAAGTTTGTCACGTATTTAATAAGTGACGTGACGATCGGCAAGCTCTCAGCCTCCCGGGATGCGAAGGGGACAGATCGCTCAGGACCAACAAGTGATCTCGACAGAATGAAAGGTTTTCTATTTACTCAGACTTGTGTTAACCTTCGATGGGTGGAGATGCCAGTATTTTACGTGAGTTGTCTTTTCCGAACCGTATTTTACGTCGATTGTTTGAACCCGTAAAATCAATTAGACTTGTATATTTGTTAGAATTTTCTCGCTGGTAGGTAAAGCCCACATCGCTCCTACTCAGGCAGAGGTCACCAAACCTCCAAATACATTTTATAGATACCTACCTACCGCAATTCGAAAGTAAGGATATGAAGAAAATATCATTATCTAGTATACGTATTACATACGAGTATAACTGCAATCAATAATACTTCCAATTTACATTCATCTGTTAGCCTCTCAGAAGCTGATCGTATTGTACAGAGCCCGCAGATACTTTAATAGTACACAATTGCTGACCCTGTACAAATCGCAAGTACGCCCCACTGTAGAATTTGGCAGCCACCTCTGGCCGGGAGCCCCAAAATATCTGAAAAAAACCTTGACTCTGTGGAGAAACGGGCGGTCCGTTTGATAGATTCGCCTATTTTAACAAACGGACTGCAATCTTTGGAGCACGGTCGTCAGGTGGGAGAATGCTATCCTTGATCCCTTCGACGCCGGTGCATAGTCGGGAAACACGCCAAACGCACGGCCAACATTTGCACACGGTTGACATTTGTCACATTAGAACGGGTTGCTTTTACGACTCGTTCTTGCGTTCAACAGCTCGGCTGTGGAATGATCCAGCAGCCTCTGTGTTTCCTTCATCCTAAAACATTGGACTCTTCAAGACTCAAGTTCACTCCTTCCTATCCTCTAAAAGACCCTTCACACAGCCTCCCCAAAGACGATATAGGCCTTGAGGGAAATTATTTCCCTCAGGATCTCCAGTGTAGAGTTACTGTAAAAAAAGCGATATTTATCACGTAACCGTAAGGAATAGTAGGTTAATTTAACTTTTTAAAAAAGCAATCAATTAATGGTTCTTATTCAACCATCAAATTTTGATAACTCAAAACTTGTGAGTGAGAGTTGATTTTTCCTGAACGGAGACGATATAATAAATATTTGATCAAAATGTTTACTTGTTTATTTGTAATAAGTGTGTAATTTCAATATTTAAGCGTTACTTTGCCTTGAAATCAGTATTTTCAAAATAATACGGAATATTTTCTCCGTAACCTATTTTAGTTTATCCTTAACAAATATTTTTCAACGATTTTGTATGAAAAACAACGGATTTTTTATTTTTAATTTAGCTTTAGGTCGAATCCTGTGGTCAGAAGTGGATTATACCACTTAAACCACATACCTTTTTTATACGAATTTTCATTGCATGCTCGGATATGATATCCATACAAATAGCATGGGCAAAAATCAATCACGTTTCGACCCTTTTCATAGTTATGGGAAGTTAAAATATCATCAATAAAAAAGGTAATGCTATCCGCAATATAATCAGCTAATTTCTGCAATTTAAGTTAAAAAAATACGTACAAAAAAATGTTTCTGTTTTTTTTTTTAAGTGAAAACAAATGAGCCTTGGAAACTAAATATATATACTCGAAAAACGACTTATGACTAAATAGATATACTAGAAAAACGACTTATCACTAAATAGATATACAAGAAAACGACTTATCACTAAATAGATATTCTAGAAAAACGACTTATCATTAAATAGATATACTAGAAAAACGACTTATCACTAAATAGATATACTAGAAAAACGACTTATCACTAAATAGATATACTAGAAAAACGACTTATGACTAAATAGATATACTAGAAAAACGACTTATCACTAAATAGATATACAAGAAAGCGACTTATCACTAAATAGATATTCTAGAAAAACGACTTATCACTAAATAGATTAAAGCGCCCTTGAGGTGATTTTCTCACGAAAACGGCGCTATAGAAGTAATCCAATTATTATTATTATTATTATTATACTAGAAAAACGACTTATCACTAAATAGATATACTAGACAAACGACTTACACTAAATAGGTATATTAGAAAAACGACTTACTCTCTAAATAAATAAAAGCCTTACTTTGTCCTAGTTAAATTCCACTTGATTTCAATGAAAAAATGTCTAGGGTACCGATATGAAGAAAAAAAAACATTGCTTGATACCCGCATTTTTACAATTCTGAATCTATTGCCTCGGGAGTTTTCTAACCCCTTTTCTAGAAAGCCCGTAAACTTCCTCGAAATGTACGTACTTAATTACAATGCCTGAATTTTTGTCCTATCAATATAGTACTAATCAAGTTCTACCACTACCGCTTTCGTCTTCGATTCTATGTGGAGATGTAATGTAATAAAAGTGAATGCATTTGGGAATACGTGAATTACCTTATTTAAACTTTCAGGGAATCCCATTCGGTAGTCTAATATTTCCAGATACGCTTTTGCTTATTTAATATCCCAGTAGGGTTTAATGTCTGACGAGATTTTAGCATTCAGCCGGTTGTTAATCAAATCTAACATTGTATCAACCAATCCATATGGGAAGCGATTTATTTTTCTCCGGTTTTAAAACTTTCGGTTGAAGGCTCTTCTTTTTAAATATTGTTTTCTCCCCGAGGTATCTTTCAACAGTAATTGATGAATTTTAGAAGGTTTGTTTGCATTTTTGATGAAGTCACATTTATCTTAAGACTCGGGGGCATGCAATCCGCAGGGGCTGTAAATATGGCATGCCCCAATTAAAGAATACCAAACTCAATCCGATTATTATATTTAAAAAAAATTTTTATTTATTAACCATTTTAATTTAATCAACCAATTGTGATTTTTCTTCTTCTTATTTTTGTAGGCTGTATAGCTGTTAACGTAGATAATAGTAACAAGAGAGATGGGTCATCAATAATTAGTAGTATGAAACCGCGCGCACAAAAGTGTTACCAACATCGTTCATCCATACATAAATCGAATCTATGCACAGCAGCGCCCCTTTGTTTCTACCTACACACCAAACGCATATCTTTCATTGGGTCCACCTCTTTGATAGATCATGCAGTTTGGTCGTAGCTCGGCGACAATCGGCACGCTTTTATGTCAAATCTCCACATTATTTTATTATATGATGGTTTTGTAGACTTACTAGACTGGAAATCACGAACAAAGAAACTAATGTTAATATTTCTCAATTTATTGCAACGCACAGTACATGTTGGGTTAGGAAAGCTCGGAAACTGTTGGTGGAAAGACCAGTTCAAACAGGCTTATGCGTATTAGTTCTATGAATAATATTCCGACCACGGGCCCAAGCTAACGTGTTCTAGTTTCTAGTTTCACCGCCAATTAATTGTTCAAGAACTACGATCGCAGTCCGGGTATTTATCGAAAATCGTTCTAATCCACCAACAACATCAAATTCCTTTGTCTTTCTCTATATTAATAAATTAATCAAATATCGAATTAAACGTTTATGTAAAAGAATATCCGAATATGAGCGGCTTAAATAATGGAAACAATTCCAAAATAAAATCCATACACTGATTTCTAAATCTTTTTCTTCAAGGTTGCTAATGCAAATTAACTATAAAACAAAGAATCCAATATCCGCCTGATATCTGTAGCAGCAAAAACTCTCGTACGGTGATCTCTATGGCGTTATGAAATTCGGACAGTTTTGATCTCTCTGGAATATTTCAACTCGCATATTATTTTTCTTCCTTTTTGCCGTGTTTGTTAATTGTACGGAAATCAACAAAATATTTTCGAATCCACTGAGTGATAAAATTTAATGTTTGATTTGATCGTTTATCAAATTGTAAGTAAAGGGAATTATGAAACTAATATTTATAGAAGATTTTATAACATGGGTGAAACCGGGTAGTAAAGGTGGATTATAATAAAATCTTATACCTTGAATATTGTTTGGAATGACGTGCAATACGCAAGTGAAGGATTCTGTGAATCCGTTTCCAATTCTCATCCGAACAATCAATTCACCCAGAGATTTAGGGTGGTATCTAAGCGCGATGTACCTACTGTAATTCAGAAACGACACCGTTCTCAATGTTGATTAACATTCCTGCAACGTTTATTTATTTTCCTGACTGTATTAATTTATACTAACGTATGTATTTATAACGTAACGGCACTGCTGAGGAAAGCGACAAGTAGAAAGCTTCCATGTATTGTCTTTTATTTACACCTACATTATGCAATGATTTGCTTGATGAAGTGAAAGGTGGTTTCGAGAAGGTGATACTTTAAATGGAAAATAAGACTTAATAATTGAAGATAATATTAACAATATTCGGTCTATTCAAGACCAGCGCTCTACCTACTAAGCTAATGCCACCTTATTGCTTTCCGTCATATTTATCAATTTTTTCAATCAATTATACCCCATTTTTTTGGTTGCTATTTTTCAAGATTCTATTCGAATGTTTCGTGAACACCTCACTAGGATAACCCGTGCTGAGGTGGATGTGTTAAATATGATACAATTATTAATATATTGGTTAGTTTTGTTTAAATATTTTAATTTTATCAAATTAGTTTGTTCATTGTTATTGTGTTTAATTCGTAGAACCCTATGTGCATTTTATTTTTCTGTAACAGTAATTAAAAACCTAATACCTAAGGGATGGTGGTTTAAGCAAATCCCTGAAAAAATAAGAAACATGTTCGAGTAGATGCTTTCGAGTAAGTTTAATAATACGAAAATATATTGCATGGAAAAGGAGAGAAGGGGAGAGTCAAGTTTTTTTTTCTCACAGTTTTTAACTTAAAATAGAGCATAAAATATATTTAAAAAAATTACATCCAACATTATTTAAATGAAATAGGAACCCACATAGGCGCTGCCTGTGTGTGGTTAATATGAGAAATTTAAGTAAATATGAGTACTGGAATATTAATTATTTTAAGTATTTTAATAGCAAGAAAGTACAATATTTAATGAAAATTTTAGAATTATTGTATAAGCAAGCAGAATTTTTTTATTATTTATAATTAGTAAATGTTGAACTTATAGTTAAAGTCACCAGAAAGAAATAGTAAATATTTTATAGAAGTAATGTTTTAACAACTAAATCATTCAGCCATAATTTTACTCATTTTATGTAGAAAGGTAATTTATTAGTTAGTATATTATTATATGTGTTGATAACTCAATAACTCAAATAACATAACTGTTTCATTTGGTTTTATAATGTTTTGAATTACGTGAATACCTTGTTTTTTGAACCAGGCTGTGATTTGAATTTAATTTTAGATATTACAATTATGGTTAGTAGTCGTTTCAGAGTGGTGGGCATGCAATTATAAAGTTTTATACTTACTCGTACAGTGTGTTTGCCCGTGCGATGTACGTTATCGGGATATTCGGGGTTTTATTTGTTGAGATCTGTTTTTTTACTGAGGTTTGAGGTTGAATTGAAATATGAAGTTTGTGTTTAAAGAGGTGTAGTAATAAAAATATGGTATAAATTTTATTTAATATTTCATTCGAGTCTGTGTTGAACGGTACTTGAAGGATCAGTTTATCGGTCTCCTTTTGTATATTTTCTATTGGGTCTAATGGTATGTTCGTTGCACTTCCCCAAGCCAGTATGTCATATATTCTACATGTCTGTCTAATATTCTGCGATGGGTCACAGCATGCAGATTAATTAAGAAGGATTATATTTAAGCTACTTTAGGTTTAATTCTGGCGTACCGGGGCGTGCAGTCCATGGATGATGCAGCCTTGCATATCCCTAAACAAAAGAAGGATAATATACCACCGTCATAAAAAGAGTCATGTGCAGTCTCTCAATAAATTAAAGAAATTTAATAATAAACAACTTTTTTATTACTCTGACAGCACCAAAATTATAGTGCATTTAAATGTGAGGTTATGATCGACTCCCGATTTTGAGAGTATGATAATAGACAGAAAAAATTACTTAACTCAATTCAACTTTTTTTCGTTGCTAAAAGTGCGCTGTTCACATTTTGACTAAGCATCTAACAAATGGATTCTTTTATATATTATACACATTTCAAAAAAAAAAAGAATCCGTTCGATTATCTCACAAAGTGCAAAAGAATTCAACAACATCGAACAATAATTTTCCTTGGGACATGATGTTTCTAGAATCATCTTTTTTCAGGAATTACCGCCAATTTCTGAATCCCGTTTGATGTTAATATGAAAAATATTCATCTGGGAAATAGCACTTCTTTCAAATACAATCTTTTCCTTTATCTAAACCAACTTGATGTTGTCATTTAATATGATGTAAACGATCGCGGCGCACTCAATTTTGGCTGATATTTCTTGACAGACAGATAGGTAGGTACCTACATAAATTATGTACGAAGGTTCCTTGGAATACTTTAAAGAAAAATGATAACAGACTTGCTGCCAAGTGATAAAAAAATCGTTTCTCGATTTTATTAAATTGTTAGTGAAATGAAGGCATTATCTTGATTGAAAAAAAATATCAAGATTTATTTGAAAAGCGGCATAAACTCTGACGGTGAATTTCAGCACCACGAAATTTAACTGCTTTTTCTGTCTCAAAATCTTATTTTTCTATGTTCTTTGCTATCTTCTTCTTCTATCTGTTATATAAAGAATAATGTCCCGGACAGGCGGTGTGTGTTGGTTTTGGATACAAATCTAAAATTTTATTCCGAGCTTGATGAAATTTTGCATACTTGACCTTCAGAACAAGAAGAGGTTCACTCAAGTCTACATGAGATTTAAAAAACCACCCCCTAACCCATTCTTAGTCCCTTAAAGCAGAATTTTTTTACTTTTTGATGACTTGACGTTGGAAATAAGAGGAAAACTACTGGGTAGGGATAGGAATACTGTAGGGGTAGGAGTAAAGGTAAGAGTAACGTATCACAACCACAAAATTTTCCTCCAAATTATTCATAACCCCGAGCAACGCCGGGTACTTCAGCTATCTTAAATAAACGTAACTATTTTCAGCTTTTAATGCTATTTCTATCACGTGAAAATTCTAGCACAGTGAGTTCTGGCATCCAGAAATTAGCGGTGCTTTTTTGCCCCCTCTAATAATCCATAAGTCAACGGAACTATTTTTGGATCACCGTGAGCGACGGAGGTTTGCAATAAAAATACAACGCACCGTATTTATGCTCAATTAGAAAAAAACATAGATAATGGAAACATGGGAGATTAGTCAAGAACTATTATTAGTATAAAACCGCTTACAATACTGTCAATAACGTTCACCCATACTACCTCGCCTTCTATCTAATACACCGAACGCATAACTTTCATTGCGTAGCCGCTATCATAGTCCGTGCAGTTTGTTCGTGTTACGGCGACAATCGTCGCGCTTTCATGCCATATCTCCATTTGCTTCTTTTTTCTATGTAATAACCAGTCCAAAATCTGAAGCAAAGCTGAGACGTGATGACTAACTGAAATATGATGAAAAAATGAACCTTGATAAAATAAACATTTCATTCTCTGTTCGACACGATGCTGTATTAGTGCAAATAATTTATTTACGGTACTGTTGAAAATAATTCTTTCGCTAAACATGGCCTCCATGGTCTAGTGGTAAGGTCCTCGACTACGAATCTGGAGGTCGTGGGTTTATATCCCGGTGTGCACAAGTAAATTTTATTAACAAAAAAATAATGACATTAATAAATAATAAAAATTACACAGAATTTAAAAATGTTGACATTTGTGAAATATTTATTACAGAGGACAATATTTGACGGCCTCAGTATCGCCATTCAGAATTGAAACGTTGCTTAAAATGGCTTTAGCCGTGTTTGATGACCAGATATAATTATCCAGGCACCTTTCTCTTCCCCATCTCTTTCCTTTCCCCATACCGTTTATCCATACAACATACCCCAATTGGGGATGCCATAGTCCCATTGTGCGGTATTCACGTTAATTGGGCTAATAATCACAGCATTCCCCCTAATCTTTTCATTCCTTATTTAATGCCATGACAAACGCGCAGTAGTTTTGAAACAAATAAACCTCCGATCATTTTTATCGATTCCGCCTCATTTAATATCGAGACAGACGTTTCAAAGGGTAGTAAAAACATCTATAAAACGAAAAGTGTTAGAAGACCATAAGATTTAACCCGCCTAAATGAAAATGCTCAGAAGAGGGTAATAAAAACCACGGTTGTCAACTTTCTAATCTTTAAAACTTAGTCTTATGGGTAAAGTTGTCTCGTAAAGACGAGTTTGCGAAAAAAAAGTCGTTAGATTTTCAGTGTCTGATCTCATTTATAGTTTAGGAATCAATAAAAATGCGGATTTTCAATTACACGTGAGCAATGACATTGTAAGCATTCTTATCAGTCTTGGGTTATACATTTTTCAAGGCAATATTGAAATTAATGCTAAAAGTTTAATTCGGCTATAACTTCTAAAAATTGAATTCGTTCAATGTTGCAAAATTAATTGGGCTTTTAAATACACTCCTTGTTCTGATAAAACTTACTTAAAAATATTCAGACGGCTCTCCTGGACAGCGACCAAACAAGTTTTTATTTTAATCATTTTATGTAATTTGTCATCCGATATATTAAAAAATAAAAAAAAAACATTAAAAAAATTTGAAAATATACAAATCTAAATTTTACTTTTATCTAACTGGGAAAGCCGCCACTGTTTTTACTATATAATTTTAAAAAACGTGGTTTTTAAAATCAACGTTTACCCGCTCGAACTATGGTATTTTTTTCCGTTGTTTACGCTGTGTTATTTATTGTTAATAATTTTTTTTTTCATATTACGTGGATTCATTTATATAGCAAATTTCACAAGGAACGGCTGCGCTGCCTGTTTCATACATTAAATTAAAAACGACCTATTTACGTTGGAACACAAATATGCTGTACATAATTTAAAATATCATCCCGAAAAAAACCTTTTTGAAAAAATAAGGTTTTGTTTTATACTTTTATTTACGTAATCATATTTACATGGCAAATATGATATATTTTTTAAAAACATACGATAAACCCGCAAATAATTTTCTAATTTGCCTCTAAAATTACGAAAATTGGTTCTTTTCATAGCAAATATTTCATAATATAAAAGAAAAATACTTCTCACCCGTATTAGATATTTATTAAACCTTCAATTAAAAAATATATATATATCATTCGGTTTGGATGGGTATTTTGACCGCAAAACCAAAATTAAGTTATGTATGAAACAGGCAGCGCAGCCGTTCATCTTAACATTGTATAATAAATTATAACAACTGAGAATATTTTATCAAGTGAAAATAATTCATGTGTACAAGTACTATTATGTCTTTTCGATTCGATATTACTTCCTAGATTGTCCGTTGTAAGGGACTAAACTTGTAATTTCCTCCGGAAACTTCAAAGATTATCTGTATCTACTAATTACCTTATCACATATTGTGAAATGATATATTTTTTTATTCCTCCCGCCTAGA
Source organism: Halesus radiatus (assembly GCA_022606495.2). Classification (NCBI taxonomy): domain Eukaryota; kingdom Metazoa; phylum Arthropoda; class Insecta; order Trichoptera; family Limnephilidae; genus Halesus; species Halesus radiatus. The sequence goes on from JAHDVE020002645.1 coordinate 176,962, forward strand.
TTAAAATACAACAATTCTGACATAAATCTGATTTTCGCCGGAGATCCAAAAAATAATAGAATTATGACGATTTTTTTCTGAAAAATTCCGTAATTTTATTAAAGAAAATATTCACATGACAATGAAATTTTGCTATTGTAACTATGTGTATTAAATTAATCGCATGGCAGCCATGCAATATGCATCATCATATTTATAATGTCTGTTTTATTGTGTCGTTTAGATTGGCTGACGGTAGCATGGGCGCAGGGCGGGAGCATGGTGAGCCAGCAGCTGCACCCCGACGCGCTGGGCCGCCCGCCCACGCCGGCTGATCACAACTTCGACGCCAACAGAGCGAGGTATGCCGACGCCTTTTACTATACCTTTATCTTGTTAGCTTCATAAATAAAACATCTGTACTTAACCACCGTTAGCACAAGAAACTTTGCTGGCTTACCTATTTTTAAACTTCCTTTGCATATCGTCGCTGCATATATAATATAGCTTATGTGACGTTTCGTATATTCTGAGATGATCGAATAAAAACTGTTTTAAAAAATAATTGCAAAGACAAGATTTGCTAAAAAGAATAGATCCGTTAAGCTTGAAAGCTTGCCTAATAATTATAAAATGTATTTTTTCAAATCTAGCCTTGCAATTATTTTTTAAAACAGTTTTTATTAGATCATCTCAGAATATACGATACGTCACATAAGCTATATTATATATACAGCGACGACATATTAAAAACTGTTTCTTAGAAATAAATAAATAAATCTTTCATTAGTCTTACGACGTCTAGCTGTGAACGCAGACTTCCATAAAAACTATTCAGTTTCGCTGATTCGTAATGTAAATCCTACGGTAATTAATTTATACAGTACCATGAAATGGAATAAATTGACTACTCCATGTCAAAGCATGTTTTTAATTGCAGCTTTTCGGAAAAGCGAAAACTGAGGAGAAAAAGTTTTTGGAAAACATATTGTGGCTAAGTGTAGTCGAAATAAAGCTGTTATCCTAGGTAAATAATTATTTATGGAATCAATCTGCGGCTATAGTCAAAATATGATAAGTGCAAGAATTTTTTTTTTCAGCTTAACAACTTGAGACTTGACAATAAGGAACTCCAGTGAAAAATATATTGGCTTTAAAAATATAAATTCATATAGATCAACAAACGCCGATTATGAATATAAAACTTTAATTATATATAATTATAAGTAGAATTTATAAATCGTTATTTAAACATAAATAAAAAATCATCCAATCGAAACTCCTTATTATCTTGGTATCATTTCATTTGGAACATCCGACGTCACGTGCGCATTCTGTTTTTTGGATTAGTATGGAAATATTTATTTTTCGTTTTTGTTCTGTATTATAAATATGCATTTTTTTAGTTTTGGGGATATTTAAACTTTATTTTGGTGACTTTAAACTCCATAATAATAATTTTAAAAAAAACTACTATTGAAGAAAGAAATTAGAGTATTCATGAGCACAATTATCAATACGGATATTGTGATAATGTAAATGATCAACGCTGTTATTATTCTTTGCATTTAAGTTTCTAAAAGGTAAATAATTTTCTTACTTGTGTTTAGTTATGGTTTACTATGAATACAATATAAAATTATGTACGGTAAAGCTCATCCTTGTTTTGACATTTGACATTCTAACCTCAAAACTGATCGAAACCGACCGGTCATAGATTTGGAGCATGTTGGCGAGCTTTGAAAATTGAAACTTTGAAAATTATTTTATCTATGAAAAAGAACTTTAGAAAAAAAAACGAAATATACGGTATTTAAGTTTGAACGGCATTATTGATAAAAAATAAATTTTTAAAAATGGTACTGGAGTTCCTTATTGTTTCCGTAAATAGTAAAGCAACGTTATTTCTAATTTCAAAACTGTCAATTAATGGTGCAATTTCATTTTTAAAAGATTTTTGTTATTTTGTTGAGAAACCTTTCTAACTTTCATCCACTTTTTTATTTCAGACCGGACCAATTTCACTTTATAACGGACATCTTCAGACTGGTACAATGTAAACCAAATCTATGGTACAATTTACTCTAAATATATCAGGGGTGCAGTTTAAATTGTACCAGTCTGAAGCTGTCCGTATATGGGGTGAAACCGGTCCGGTCTGAAGTAAAAAAGAGGAAAAATTTAAAAAAAGTTTTTTAATTAAATTTTTTTAAAAAATCATCATATTTCACAGGTTTTTTTGGATTTGACGGACAATTTTTCCATTCAAAATTTATGTCTTAATGCATTGACATAGATACTTATGTATAAAAAATGATAATTTTTGCACTGACAATTGAAGAAAACATTCTAATATCTAAAGGAATTTTTTTTTCAATGACCGGCAGAGAAAATTGCTCGTTCTTTGTAATTTAATTTTTGTGTTTAATATTGTAATCTGTTTTCTATGAATGCATTGAATCTGATGAAGTGATCGATCTTATTTATTGCCTCTCAGGTGAATCAAATTAATATTGCTTATTAATAATCAACTAACAACTAACAAATCAGCTCCATTCTGAAATTTGATGATATTATTTTGAGAGCACGGAAAGACGAACGAAGCTTGTCATAACGTGAGAAATTGCTAGTATCTACCTCGAAATAGGCACCTAATAGCATTTATATGTAAGATGTTACCAGTAATAAGAAACACTTTATTAGTTTAACACGTGACAGAGTGTCAAGCTTCTTGACTCTTGATCTAGAGGTTACGGGCTTAAATTCTGACGTGGACATATTTATTTTTAGATTATGATTTTGGGATAGCACGTTCTTATCTTGTTCCAGAGTTGAAGATATCATCAGTAACGTCCTAGTTAAGGATCACACCACACTCATTAAAAATAATCAAGTTTTTTAAGGACTCAACGATTTTCCTTAGAGGTGTTTTCCAACGTTTTGAATCCCCTTTATAAATTGTTTTTCAAAGTCCCATTTAAATACATTCAAAACACATCCTGATGAACTACTTAGGGTCAGTTTTATAAACGAACCATCAAATTTCCTTTACGTAACGAAGCGTTCGTTAACAAGCCGTTATCCATCCTTTTTTGTCTTATAATAATTGCCATTCGGTCTTTATCACTGCTTCACTTCCTTCTCGATGAGGATTCCATTTCACGGAGGCAAATTATGTGTTGTGTCTTTAATTAAAGTAGTGCACGGTTTCAAATAAGTGATCGTTGGGCAACAACTGACGGCTGTCAAATGATCGGTAATCTGACGAACGTTTATAAAACGGCAAATTCGGCCGATAGTAAAAATATTAGTTAAAAATAGTATCAAGTGTTACGAACGGATGGTTATAAAACCGGCCCTTAGTAGTTCGTCAAACGGATTCTTTAAACATTCGAAATCCTATTATAATAAATAATGTTTCACTTTAGTCAAAATTAAAATATATATATTATAACAGAGAACAACAATAAACCTTTTAAACAACATCAAAGAACTTAACGAAAAGAAACATATTCTGCATCAGAGGCATCTTTTGAGAAGAAATGACTGTTTTTGCGGTTAGAGGTCAAATACCTGAAAATACACTGCAGCCTGCGTACTCATCCGCTGCTCGCCTGAGCAATCCACCTGCGTTTTGCGTGTTGCAGGTTGCGCCGACTTGTCCCCCGTGGGTATTTTCCCTAAAAGTAGTTAGATAATAGGATCCATGTTGCATGTGAAGTTGAGTGCGCTGTGTTTGGCCAGATGCAGTCGTGCCGCGAGCCTAGCGGGTGGCGCGGGCGGGGACCGAGGGCTGCTGTCCCTGCTGCGGCCGGCGCCTCCGGCCCGCAGACACTCTGCCGGCTACTGCACGGCGCCCGCTAATGCCGGCGTGCCGGGTGCGGGCCCCGCCGGCGCTGGCGGAGGCTTCAAGTACTGCCCGTCCGACGCGCTGCCCTACTGCCCGCCGTCGAGGCCCTCGCGGCTGCAGCAGAAGCCGATTCAAATTCAGATTCCGGTATAATAATTTTAATCATCAGCGTAGTGATGTAGTTAGTGCTATATTGTGTAGTTATTCTCTATCTGGCTTACATTTATACGACAGTGTTAACGAAAAAGGCGATAACTCTCAAGTTTTTCGAATAAAGTTTTTTTACGTAATTGTTTACTTGACCACCCAATAAACATCTCAGAAAAAGGAATCAGGCCATAAAAGTCTATTTCTTAGTAATAAACACTTTCTTTCAATTTTTGAAATTTCAAGGGTATCCCTTATATACGGCGGGGAAAAACGACTTAAGAGGAACGGCTGCGCTGCCTGTTTCATACATAAAAAAATTTGGTTTTGAGGCAAAAATACCCATCCAAACTCAATGACATATTTTTTTTAATTAAAAGTTTAGTAAATATCTAGTACGGCTTAGAAGTATGTTATTTATTTTTGTTTCAAATTATGAAGTATATGCCATAAAAAAAAAAAACAATTTATATAATTTTAGAGGCAACTTAGAAAATTATTTGCGGGTTTATTGTATTTAAAAAATATATTTTTGCTATGTAAATATGATTATGTAAATAAAAATACAAAAACAAAACATTTTTAAAAAAAGGTTTTTTCGGGTCGATATTTTAAATAATATACGGCAAATTTGATTTTCAAAGTAAATTGGTCGTTTTTAATTTAATTTAATTTCCATAAAAATACTTATTTTAATATTTTTTTGTTTTTTCAATTTTATACTTCATTATATTTTCAAAATAAATGGGTTAAATTTTTTTTTTAATTCACCGTTAGCCCGCAAAAAATTGTTAAAGGTTCCTCTAAAATCGCTAAAAATCAATTCCTTTAATGGCCTATATTTCATAATGTAAAACAAAAATAAATAAATTACTTGTAATTCGTACTATATCCGTATACTTTTCTATGAAAAAAAACATCATTAGGTTTAGGTGGGTTTTTTTTCCTCAAATCCAAAATCAAGTTTTGTATGGAACAGGCCACACAGCCGTTCCTCTTAACCCACATTGCCTTAATTATTTATTAATGTTTTATTTTACCACAAGTAAAGGGGTAGTAAACCACCTATTACCGAAAATGTATGGATTGCACAGCGATTTTTGACCCCTAGCGGCAGAAAACGATCTACCAACGGAATTCAATTACGAATAGGCCTCTTTGTGTTTTATCGCAAAACATTTTGTTTTACGTAGATTCTATTTTACGTCAAATGGAAAGCAAATCATTCAAAAGATATTTTAAGTATGTGGAGTTGAAGGGATTGCACTTTCTAGACAAAAATCATTGAAATAACATGTTGACATTTTTAAACGTCTCCGAGACATGAACTCAAATTATATTTTTTCAGAATAAATCATAGTTCATCAGCCTTTTCTGTTCTTTAAATAATTGTTTGATAGTCCTTCGTGCATAATAAATTCATGCGTATTTTGTGGGGAAGGTACGTTTTTCCAGTTTGAAAACCATACAAATCTCCTACCTGTTAAAAAACTTGCGCACCCCTATTCTGGCTGCATTGTTCGATAAACATTCAGTGGATGTTTAGTGGCGTGTTCAGTGTTCAGTGTGTTGAGTTATCACGTGCGCCTTAGATAATATAGTGGGAACACTGCCATTGTTCTATCTCCGGCTTGAGTCGATTGACAAGTCAAGACATCGCCGAACAATACTATTGCCAAGACGAGAGATATTAAGATTTACGCGCTTGTGTTACGACATCAAGAACAGCGGTTGATAGACAGCTCGAGAACACTGTGTATAGGGTGAAGTATGGATAGTGCATATATGTAAATATTTGCTTACGTAGTTATGGCAAAGAAATGAGTTTTAATGGTCGAAGTTTGGAAAATTATGCAAAAGAGTTTTTTTTTTTCATAAAATAAACCTTCTTTACTAACTTTAATAACAAAATAACGTAACATTAACAGCTTATATCGATTTATTTAAAACAATCGAAGATTACCCTTTATAACATTAAAATTTCTATTCATAGGTTATACAAAGGCCGACTCCTCCGCCACCAATACCTTTGAGGGTACCCGCGGTACCCAAGAGGTCTCCAGTGGCTCCTATAGCGCCAGCAGTACCCCCTCTAGTAGTCCCTCCTCCACCACGGCGTTCTAGTCCACAGCCCCCTCCGGCCCCTCGGATCACTCCGCCCGCACCACCCCCACCACCCCCACCCGCCAGGAACCTTCCTCCACCTGACAAGAATAGTCACCTCTATACCATGTTTACCCCCAAACAACCAAATCGCTCCAGAGAAAATCAAAACCCCCCACCATCGAGAAAGCAGCAAAACCAGACCGAACAACCCTTCGCCAACATGCAGTACAGAACAGACACCTTCGAGAACTGCAACAATAACCTCACAGGAAACATTATAAACGGATGCCAAAATGAGCAAGACCACAACCAAAACATGCAAAAGACGAACTCGTACAAGAAAAACGTGCAGTCATCGCAAAAGAACATAAACCAAGTGATGCAGGACAGTATGAACTCGAATAGAAAGATATCAAATGTGCCACCTCCGTTGACTTCTGTACCATCGAATCAGAGCAATGGAGGGAAGGTGTCACTTAGACAAGACTCCAGCGTGTCGAGTGACAGCTTCAGCCAGACCTCGTCTCCGAGCTACACGACCAAGACCATGGAGGCCCCGCTCCTGCCCCACCATCACAGCACCAAGAGTAGCCGGCTGTGCTCCAAGCTGGGGCCGGCGCCGCCCGCCCCACCGCCCTCGGAGGACGCGGGCGGGGGCTCGCCCCTCACCAAAAGCGCGTCCACCCCCGCTAGCCTTCAGACCATCGTCAGATTCCAGAATGGGTCGAACATGTCTCTGCACCATAAGGTAAGACAATCATTTATTAACAATAAAAATACCTTTGATGTTCGGCATGATAATGATCACTTTGTAGTCGCTGTAACATTTCCATCAAATGGGTAATCAGGTCCATTTTGTTTTTTTATTTTTTTATTTGAAAGATCACCGTCGCCGATTTTAGGCCCGTTTCAACTTTTGAGCAAATTGTGATTATCTGATAACGATAAAAACATGACAATTGTACTTTTCTGCTGGTCAAAATTTGATCACAAACTGAAATGAACCTAGAATCGGCGTTCAACGGGTACCTCAGAAATTAGAAAGAGAAAACAAAATGGCGGTGATTGGCTATTTGATGACAATTTTACATTTGAATTTTTCTGAAACCCAACGGTAGGTACTTTTATAAATATTTTAATGTGTTCCATTTTTAAGAGCATCAAACAACACAATTTCGACTATGGTGTGAGTGTAGAGTACGTAGCTATATGAAACACTTTAATTCTAAAAATTCAAAACAATTATTTAAAAAAATTAGTAATTCTTTTTTTAAATTAATTTATGCCAACGTTCTTGCAATAGTTGGTGGTGTAACGGCCATCATAGTTGTCTACCAAGCAGTTGATCGGAGATCAACAATCGGTCGTTGCAATTTTTCCTTTTTAAACTTTTTTCTCAATACATTTATTTATGTCCCGTGATTTTTCATGGGTTAACAATAGAAACTGGTTATTTATTTTGTGAGGCGTAATTGTATTATATGAGGGAACAATGGGAGATTGTAGAAACAGAGAGGTGAGAGCATAGGTTCCCAAAGTGGTCGGTATGGACTCCTGGGGGTCCATATAGATTTGCAGGGGGTCCATGGTAGGAAGAAAAAAAGGGGGTCCACGAGAGGTAAATGGGGGTCCGTGGATCGGAGTTCATTTAGACTGCACGCATAGTAAAGCACCGTATTAAGTGTCGTTCAGCAAAACTATTGTACCGCATACTTAAAGCGAATCGCATCCACGCAGGCACGTTCATATTCATATCAAGTTTTTACAAAATTTCATATCAGCAGTAATGCATCGCGCGGTGAAAAAATATCACTTGTTCAGTAATGTACCAAAGTTTTGTACAGACAGGCTGGGGGGGGGGGGTCCACGGAAAAATAAAAGAACGACAAAGGGGTCCACGGGGGAAAAAACTGAAAACCTATGGGTTTGAGGAACACTAAAAATATTTCCGCAGTTAGAGTGGGTTCTACTTTCACGAAGTAAACAAATATATTAAAATAAGTAGTAAATAAATAAAAATCTTACGTTCTCATATATGTTACAATGAAATAGCTGTCTGTCATGCTGGAGTGTATTTCCCGTTTCCAATAATCAGATTTATTAATATCTCGTATTTCATATTTATTGAGGTGAATCTAATGATACTCGGTAAAGCTCCCTTTGACAAGATAAACAACACATCCTAAACAGTTTCACGTGATCAGGCCGGGGAACGTCATGGTAGGAAGCACCCTAAATTGATAAACTTCATACAAACTAAAAGGATCCGAAAAACTATTTTGTAAATGTTCATTTTTCATTACTGAACTCTTAATACTTCTTCAATAACTCGTTCAGCGCGATAAATGATTAATTGTAGTTTTATATCATGAGTTGTGGCTATTGAAAAACTAATCTCTGCCAAGAAAATATTTTTCACATCATATGTAATTAACTATTTAAAAAAAAAAACTTTTATTTATTTATAATACGAACACAAACATTTGTTTTAAATCACTTTAATTTAATATATTGATTGACCGGTTTCGGAAGTACGCTTCCTTCGTCGGGATAATATAAACACTAATATGAGATACCATATAATGACAGACACGCATTAATATTTAGGTGTTGGAGTGGGAAGCGACCAAAGCGGTAGGTCTAATTAGGGTTTTTTTGGGAGGAACAGAGCGGTTCACTGGAAAAATATCTTGAACGGGACCATAAGATAAATTTACTTGGTTGTTCAATTTACTAGAATTATATTTATTTAGGGATTTTCTATTTTCAAGTGATTCCAAATTATTTTCTTTTATGCCTTTATTATTACAGTGAAGAATTTGAACGCGTGTATCTTTATTAAAAAAATGATCGTTTGAAATGAGATGATTGGAAAACTCTGAAAAATTATATTTATTCAATTATCCCATATTTCCGTTATTCTAATATTATGTTGATGTTAAGGATATAAACATATCTAGATCGAAGGACCGTAATTATAACATAGTTTGTAAATGATAATTTTTGAATTTCATTAATTAAGTCCTGAATAAGGAAGAGTACTTTCGATAACGGTCGAACAATTCATTAAATTGAAGTTATTTAAAACAAATGTATGTGTTTATTTTATATTTATGCCAAGCTACAAAGGAAATTATTTTTACAAACATTTATTTATTTTATTTAGTACAGGATATAAACAAGTTTGTTTATAAAATGCTTTAACTGTCCAACTAGGAGGATTTTCCGTTTTAGGACAATAAAATTGAATTTACAAAATAGTGTAGATTCCAATATTGATATTATTGATCCAATAAAAGGCATAATGATATTTCAGCATACTAAAGAATTATTTGAGATTCCTGTTAAACTAAAAATGTCTTCTTTTTTTTTTAAATCGCACAGCTTTGAAACTTAATTCATTGAAGACATGGCGTCACTTTTTTAATCTCTCCCCTAATTTACCCGTTTACAAATATATACATATATGTGATTAAGATTTTTCAAAAATTATGTAACTTCTTCACAAAAAATAAAGGCAGAATACAAAGCAAACTCTAGTGTTCACGGTATATTCAATGGGGTTATATTTATCTGGGAGTTAGTAATATTTTCATGAACAATTAACCGCATTAGTTAACAGTTTAATATCGTTCAATTTGTCAAATCGAGCAAGTATTGATAGCATAAAGAGCATTATGGAATATTAAATGTCAAATCGATATTGTAACTTGTTAACGGGGAGAGGGACGTCGGAGTGTAATTTAAAATAATGATAAAATTATTGTGCAATACGATAAGCATGGTGTTTTTAAAGAGAAAAATATTTATTACGTTTTTTTTTATTTGCATGGGCTTAGCATTCATCAAAATATAATCAGAAATATTACATATTTCTGAGCGTTCTACGGATGTTTTACAGAAACATTTAAAAAGTTGAATATCCTTAAAAAATGCTGTGAAGGTTTTTCTGTAACTTGTTGATAAGATAAATTTTAAAAAAGAACAGCGTGTTGTTTAATTTTTTTTATGAACACTACGTAACTTTAATGTTTATTTTTTTGTAATGCGGATTACAAATCTTTGGTTATGTTTATTTACAAAAACGCAACGATAAAGGATTAAAAATACTTTTCTCCACTGTAAAAATCATATTCGCATTTTAAATATTTTGTAAAACATACAATGGGACGGTCAGAAAAAGTAATATTTCTGATTAGATTTTGATAAATACTAAGCCTATGTAAATTTATATAATATTTTTCTATTTAAAAACATTATGTTTATCGTATGGCGTAATAATACTATCTTTACAGTACAGCGCCCTTGAGGTGATTTCTCACAAAAACAGCGCTATACAAGTCATCCAACTATTATTATTATTATTATTATTATTTTGAATTAATAAATAATAACTCTCCGATGTCCCTCTCGCCCTTAACTTAATATAATATTATTATTCATGATGCTCTGTTTATAATATTCGCGACACCATTTGTCTTCAAATTTCTAGTATTAGTTATACGTTAGTTGATCAAAACGTTTGTAATAAACTTTAGACAAATGAAGCTTTATGTTATTATATTTGAATTAGCTCGCAATATATTTGAGTTTTGACACTTTAAGATTATGAGGATGTCTATTATTTTATTTATTAATTACCGCTAGCTAGCGTGTTACAAGGTACAAATATACATTACACGAGTTCTACATACAAATTTTAAGGTTAGGTTTCGTCTGATCAATCCGAAATTATGTTGCCTGTTGTATGCTGATAATGAGGTGCTGATTTCTAACAGTACGGAAGATCTACAGTCTTTCGTAAGTAGGATGAATGAAATATGTATGAAGAATGAGTTAATAATGAACGTAAGTAAGCCTAAAGTCACGGTGTTTGAAAGGGAGAGTACGAAAACATTGTTCAATATGTGAATGATGAATAATTGGAGCAGGTGGATGAGTTTGTGTGTTTGGTATCTTTATAAGAGATGGAAATGCTGATAAGGACATTGTTGAAAGAAGGGTAAATGCAGAAAACTCCTAGGAGGACTGAACTTTTTTTTAAATATCTTTTTATATGAATACCGCACAAGAATCCCAACAGCTCCCAACTGTGTAGAGCCAGTGAGACTGTGGCATCCCGAATTAGGGAATGTTGTGAGGATTAAGGTATTGGGGAGGGGAAGGAGAAGTGGAAGAGAAAGGTGGGGAAATACCTGGCTATTCAGATCTGTTCACCAAACACGGCCAAAAGCCATTTAAAGCAACGTTTCAATTCTGAATCGTGGTCTTTCACCAGTGCGATACTTAGAGTATCTTCCACGCTGGAACTTGCGCAAATGTACTACATATTATTTTTAAATGAATTAAATGTGAAACAGCACAAATTAATTAAATAAAATTTACTTGCGCACGCCGGGATTTTAACCTGCGACCTTCGGATTCGTTGTCGAGCGCCTTACCCCTCGACCATGGAGGCCGTCATACGCTATTGACACTACTAAAATAATGTACAAAGAAGTGAAGTTAGCAGTCCACAATAGAGTGCTGATATCAAACCGGAGAATTTGCAGAAAAAGGATGAAAATAGATCGAGATCTCTGAGGCATATGTGTGATAAAACTTCGATGACCGTGTTAAAAATGAGGAGATCCGGAAAAAAAAGTAAGACTGATGTACGCGTAATGGTTAAGATTTAGAAAGGGACGCTTAGACTGGTTTGGGCATGTAGAGCGGATGCACGAAGAAATAAATGTAAGGAATATATATGACGCCGAACATAACGGTAGAAGAAGTCGGAGACGTCCGAGAAAGACACGGCACTATCAAGTGAATCAAAAACTTGAGTCGGACATCTCAAGAGTCATAATGACAGAAGAGTATCTATGAAACGATATATGAATGTGAATGAAGTAAGGAGTGTGTGCCGAGACAGAGTTGTGTGACAGCTTATACCCTGCTTCCTCCTGCTGGGAAACAGCGTGATGGTTAGTTAATTTCGTCTTAGTTCATCGTTTGAAAGTTTTTGCTGCTTCGGCTAAACAGATTTTTCATTAGAGTTATAAGCTTTTGTTTATTTACCAAATGCGAATAATTCAATCTGTAGTTACTTAAACACGATAAAAAATAAAGTATTTAAAACAAAAATATGACTCACCCCATACTGCTTCTTATGGACCCATGTTAGAATTTCTGAACACGCTGTTTATTACAATCGATTTGGTAGATTACAAACTTCAAAGTGGTGCCTTAACCGATACATGAGTATAGTTCTATTGTATTAAAGCTGGATATTACATAATTATCGGCACCATTAATATTAATTTTAATCCCTAATTTAGGATATTATTGACGCGTACCTAATCAGCAAGCAATTAATCCTGAAAAAATATTCATAATACTAAATTGTAATTCTTAACTTATGCCAAATAGAGGCAATTATGAATTGTAACTTATAACATAATGAGAAATTACCCAATAACAAAGTCTAATTAACGGATTGATGATAGTTGATTGGTAATTATTAATAATGTAAGGGATACAGAGGTGTGAAAATAGATCAATCAGATTACAAAATACTGTAATTTTTTTGGAATAACTTCTTCAACCTTTTAAACCTCATTGTAATATATTTTTCATCATTGAAGTTGATAATAACAACTCCTTGAATGAAACATGAAACTGAAAAGATACATAAAATAATAAAAAAATCAGTAGCAGCTGGAAAACGAACCCAGGACTTCGTGATCTATCCGGGATTAAGCTACGACTACCCCAACTCGATGGATTAGAAAGCTACCGTCCCAGCTGCTACCGTTATCTTTTGTGTATTTTCTGTATCTTTTCGGTATCATATTTCAATCTAAGAGTTGTTAATATTTTTGTACGAGACGTGTAGGACCCGCACAAGGAAATGAGTGTAAATATTTAGGCACCGGCACAAAGGGACGCACGACTATTGTGGAAGGCGTTTTGTAGTTTCCCAGCGTGGATGTTGTTTCTTCGAGCGTACTTGACTTATTATAGCACTAGCCAGTATGGTCGGTCGCTGAGGTAGCGGGTGGTGATGTTAGCGGTTCCTGGATGTAGATTACTTTTCTTATCTGGTAGCGGCAGGTCGAGGTATCGAAGGGGGGACGTGTTGTCCATTCTGCGGTTGAAGTGAAAAGAAGTCACGTATCCCTTTGTGTACGCTTTTATAGGGCGCCCAGCGCGGCCGAAAATTATGTGCACGTGTTGTGAAATCTCGGATCAGTATTGCATTTGTGGTGCAATCTTGGCATGCTATTGCATTTGTGGTACAATATGGGCTCTTGGCTCGGTGTTGTAAAATACCAGCTCTCGGCTTGATTATAAGAAATATGTTTTATCTGTTTAAATTAATCCACTCTATAGATACGTTCGATACAATTATCCTTTAATGTTTAAAAATTTAATAATTTGATCCATACATGTCAATCTGGGTAAGGTTTTTCTGGTTTTGTTTTACTCTGTAGATACGTTCGATACAATTATCCTTTAATGTTTAAAAATCTAATAATTTGATCGATACATGTAAATCTGGGGAATGTCTTTCTGGTTTTTATTTCATATTTTCATCTCTTAATGTTTAAAGTGCACTAAACATAACAGCATTTTGGTGTTGACTTATTCATACTTAGTTACTTATTACCTAGAATAATTTATGGGAATAAATAGAAATAAGCAGAAAACATTGTGTTATTTTAACCGAATATAACTATTTTCCGAAAAAATGTAATTACTATGTTTAATCAAAAGGTAAATAAACATTTACAGTGCAATTGATAAGAGTTCATGTTTTTCGAAAATTAACTTAGTGCGAGTAGTGAATACCTATAGTTTAGTTTTCTAGACGATAGTAATAATTTTATACAATCTTTCAATGAATAGTAGACAGTATTTTTCACCTGATTAAATATAATAATAAATACTAAGAGGTTACTTAAAAAACTTCCCTACGTAAGCAAATGTGCTTGATATTCGAAATGTGGCAAAATATCATCATTTTATGCTTTAGAATTTTAGCAATGCTTAAAAACTATAAATGTATCGTTTTTTGATAGGGCAGCCATTTTGCCTCGATGACACGACCATTCTGTCAAATCAAGAGAAAATTTCTTGACCCCCCAAAGCAGCGGCCATTTTGTTTAATTGTGTTGTTGTGATTGGCAGATAATCCGCGACATGAGGAGGTCGTCTAACCCCTACGTGACGCAGGGCCGCCTGAAATTCCGCTTCGCGCAGGTAGTGGTCAACGTGATAGCGCTGTTGGCTATCGCGGGAGGATTCTGCGCCTACTTCCGGGCCTACCCCTCCATCCAGGTGAGCGTTAGTACCATTCATATTTATTTATGTGTTTTTGTGTCATTTTCAACTAGCTTCACATCATTCCTTTGCATTTTTTGGGGTTTCAAGTAAATCACTTTTCTATTTTTTTTTGTTAAAATACTTAAAAGGTTAAAAAATAGATTTAATTTTTTTTTTTATTAATTTTTGTTGGAATTCTGCTGTAGATTTCTGAATAAAATCTTTCTAATTTGATTATATATATATTACTTATTTTGGACCAAACTGGTTTCACCCCGTGTCGTGTTTCTTCAGACCGGTACATTTTAAACAATTATATTATAAATTTTAAAAAAAACTTGTATTCATTATTATAAACCGTCTCTGAAAGGGTAAAACAAACACGTCTCAAAACAATAAATAAGGAACACAAAGTTAGAAAGATTTCCTGAAAAATGAAAGTTTTTATCTTCTCAGTTTTTCTTCCAAGCTTAATAACATTCTGATATTCTGGTACCTACGCATGTTTCAAAATCCATTTTTGCTATTTGTTTTCTTTTCCTTTTAAAAACATATCCATTTGGTCGTTGTGTGCATGTTGTCTTCTTTTATTTTCTAAAATCAATATTTAAAATAAAACTACCACAAATCTAATAAAAATTTAAAAGTTATGCTAGAATCACGTAGTACCTACAATGTAAGAAAAACTACTTTAATCAGATTTTTATTCGTAATACTTTCTTGTCATTAAAATAAAGTACATATTTTATTTGCCAACAAGAATCTTGAAAATTTCTTAAATTTGCCAAAAAATCTACATGTTTTAGTTATTCTGTGTTGTGTTGCTGCCTAAACACTTTTTTTATGTTTTTTTCTTTATAAAAATCATAAAACAAACTTTATAATCCTATTTTCCTTATCAGATTTTTATTAGTATTCCTCTCCCGTGAAACAATTTATGTATTTAAATTCTTTGTCAGCGAGCATTGACGGAATTTCTTAAACAGGCCGAGCATTAATCAAATTCTTGACACAGAGATTAAGAAACCTTCAAAATTTTAAATGTCCCGAAATCCCCAATTGCCATTTACAATTTAACAACCATTCGAAATTTTCAAGCATCCCTTCAAGTACTTGTTGGAATACCTTTAGTTAAATAATTTCTTAAAACAAATATTTAATGGGGACCTATAAAACACATTGATATAAATAAAAACGGAAGGGTCTTTTTCCAATACTAATAATATTTTTTCTTTCTTTTTTTTTAATCAAGCGTAGATTTCCACCGTCCATTATCTTTTTGCGCGCGTTTTAGAAATTTGTGACTTTTGTGGACAATACAAAAATAAAAATACAAAATAAAAGCATTTATAGAAAAACCTTTTTTCGGGGCGATATTTTAAATTATTTTCGAAAAATTTGTGTTCCAGCGTAAATTTTTCGTTTTTAATTAAATTTAAAGTCCACCATAATGCTTATTTTAATATCTAAAAAAAAAAATAATAATATATTTTTGTATTTTCAAATCAGGCGGGGTAAAACTTTTTTTTTTACGTTAGCCCCCAAATAATTGTTAAAGGTGCCTCTAAAATCGCACAAAATCAATTCCTTTAATGGCCTATATTTCATAATACAACAAAAAAATTACTTCTCATATGTACTAGATATTTACTAAAGCTTTAATTGAAAAACGTATCATTCAGTTTGGAAGTGTATTTTGGCCTCAAATCCAAAATTAAGTTTTATATGAAACATCCCAGGCAGCCGTTCCTCTTAAATTGTAATTTTTTTTTTTTCTAAAAAGGAAGACAAATATTCCCTGGTTACGAATAACCTGACAATATTTGAAAATCTCCTACTACCATCACAGTAAGCGAAAGGTGTTGCTTGTGTCGTAATGGAGGACTTAGCCAGCCGAGGAATTGAACTCACGACCCAAAAGCGATGCCAACTCAGCCACTGACCGGTCAAAAATGGATATTAACATTATATCGTTTTGATACTATGCACAATTAATCTGCTTTTTATCACGTTTCTCTTAGAATATATTATTTGTCAGGGACGCCCTGGTAAGAGGCATATTCACAGAAACCAAACGTTGTCTGAAGTGGCTTTAGCACTATTTAGTTACGAGATGCTAATATTTAGCTACAGCCCAACGTTTCTCTTGTAGGCCTCTTTCTCCCACTTCCCTCAGCTTAATGCAGGGCTGTTTATTATATTATGCATCCATAAAACCACATTAGAAAAGTAGCCATTGTTGTTGGGCAATATTATGTTGAGTCAATAATTAGCATTATTATTTGAAGAATTAAATAATACCGAAAGTGTTGCGTTGAAATAAGAAATATAAGTACCTACCTAATACAGTTTTCGCAGTAAAAATTTGATTAGGTACGTATTTCGAAAAAAAGGCCTTTCCCGATAAATATTTTTTTGTCCAATTATGAAGGTCGGTATTTTGTATTGATCCACAGTTTCGGACAAATTTTATCAAATTATATTATTTAGGTATTTTATGGGAAAAAGAATTCCACTAAAAACATATTTAAAAATTCGATAACATTTTCCAGTTAATACAGGGCTAACTGAGGCCCGGGAGCTAGTATCATTTTGTAGGGAAGAGGGTGTAATCATTAAAAAATATATCGATCGATGAAAATGCTTTTTAATTTTTTTTTATTCCTCGCATGACTTCATACTGATCAGTATCAGTGAAAGCACGAAGACACACACCGTTTTTCTTCGGCCGTTGCTAGTTTTTTTGGCAATATAGATACGATGGTTTAGTTACACCGGCCTGGGGCTATCAACGAAAAGACATGTCGCTGTCAAAAATGAATTGTCGCGGGCTGACACAATGGCAATGATTTTGAAAAAACAATTTGCCGACACATAGAAATTGATATTCCTAAACAATGGGGTGGGATTAATGTAAATAAGATTATTGTTAATATTTTATTTATTTATTAAACTAAAAATAATTTCACTTCATGTGGTCTAATTTAAACAATCATTATTTACAGTTTAATTAACATATTTATTATTTATAATAGTAATTTTTACATTTCAATTTAAATATGCTAAATCTTAAGCTAAAACTTTCTAAATTCAAATTAAAACTTAGAAAAAAAATTGTTTAACCCTCGTGACATCTAATTCCTTGAGTATTTTCTGCATAGATTTATATTTTTTACAATTTAAAAATAACGGTGTGTGACAATAAATGACAACAAAAGAATTGGTATTCCGGTCACAGATGAAAAATTATTTTTTATCAACGCGGAGACAATTTAATATGATCTCCTTTGAAGGTTACATTAAATTATTTGAAGCTAGTTTCTCATTGGAAGAGGTCAGTATTCTCGTGAACGTAGGTTTTTTTTAGTTCCTGTGAGAAATAACATTTAATATTCCATCGCATGTGTTTGCGGATAATACTGCGGAAACCGGCCGGCGGCGTTGAGGGAAATTATTTCCCTTAGGGCCTCCTGTGTGGAGTAACTGTAAAAAAAGTGCAGCCAAAAGTATATTTCAATATTTGAATGCAAAATCTCACATAATTTTTATGTAAATTATTTTGGTAGAATTGTTTAATGTGTCATGTAAAAAATCAAGCGTTTCCTTGAAAGGGACACGTGCATTGATTATGAAAGGGACGTCGCTTTCACGGGCCATGTTTCCATTCAGGATGATTTTTTTATTTTCTTTCTTTGAGATGAATTCCTATTCCTTCCTATTAAACGCGTTGTAATGAGATTTGAATTTTTTTAGAACAAAATGCCAAAAAGAAGGAAAGCCATAGCACAAGTTGAAGTGTCGGTCGATAATGTCATAAAAAGAAAACAATGTACCAGATCGGTTGCATAACTCTAAGGAATAAGTACTCTATATTCCTAATATTAAACGACTGTTCGAATAAAATCTCTCGAAAAATTTCATAAGAATAAGACTCGAACCGATTGCTATCACGAGTAGACTTCTTCTTCGTATGGTGGTGGAGAGTTGGTGGAGGTCATAGTGGGATGCTGAGGTTATTCAACCAGTCGACGGCATCGGGTTTCGCTTGGTCTAGCACAGATATGCCATAAGGAAACTGATGAAGGGGACATTCTTTTACGATGTGTTCTGTTCTTTGGATATGTGCACATTCACAAAGTTTGCAATCATTTACGTTTTTAAATTTTTAAAAAAGAACAGTGTGCATTTTAATTTTTTCATAAACACTAAGTAACTTTTATGTTTTATTTTTTACTGCGGATTACGAATTTTTGGTTAAGTTCATTTACAAAAACGTAACGAGAAATTATTAAAAATATTTTTCTCCACTTTAAAAATCATATTCATATTTTAAATATTTTGTAAAACGTACAATAGGACGGTCAGAAAAAGTAATATTTCTGATTAGATTTTGATAAATGCTAAGCCTATGTAAATTCATAAAATATTTAATAAATATTTTTCTATTTAAAAACATTATGTTCATCGTATTGCGTTATAATACTATCAATATTTCGAAATAATAAATAATTCCTCTCCGACATCCCTCTCCCCCTTAATGGGGTTCGCGTCTTCAGAGGGAGAGAGAACTGTGGCAATTTAATGGTATGGGCTATACCTAGGAGTTTATTTTCACGTCCGAGCTCTGCTACTGAGTTTGCCATCAGGGGAGTACCGTAATAGTAGCAGTCTTCTGGACGTCAGGCGTTTGCAAGGTCATCTTGAAGTGGAATGTTACGTAATGCTCGTCTATAGGTTTTATGGTTACATAGGATATTATTTCCTCGGATGTTGTTAGAACTTACCTAAGAACTGCAGCAAGAAAAAATAATCTAATCATTACATGCATTTCGTATCACTGTAACTACTACTATCAACCGATATTATTTTTATTTAATAAATAAATCGTACTAGGTATCCAATTATCCCTTTCAAAGCAAGGTATTAATGAAGGGACAGATTGCGTTGATTCTTACTTCCGTTTTTACGGCACTTATATTAAGAAATCTAAAAAGATAAATATTCATATTTATGGTATAAATGTGTCATAAAACAAAACGAATTATTACTTACTCGCGGATGTGTAGCCGGCCTTGCTCGGGATTTTTTTTTGATAAAGTTATTAAGTTGCTAATTCTTGCTTGTCGTTTGGGTGCCATAATTGATTTGACAGCGAAATTAATGCCTTTTGACGACTACTACCTCTAAACAGAAAAACCATTTGAAAATTTTATTTCATTCCAAACATACATTTTTTTCAAAATATATCTAAATAAAAAAAAGTTCTTAAGTAGGTACCTACTTATGTTTTACATTTTAAAATATTCTACCCAAACAAACCGTCTTCTTTTGAATATGTAATCTGTGGCTAACCAGAGTAGTATATCCACGGGCTAACCTCAATGCAACATGGCGGGTTCAATGTTTTTCATACTTATTTTAAAACGTTATAGCAAAAGTTTTAAATGTTGGATTTCATTCAAATTACTCTCTAAACCTTTGCGGCATTAATAAAAATAAACTGTGTTGTCGAGTAATGTTCAAGAAAATCGAGGACAGACAGCCAGACAAACATTATATTTTATATGTAGAGATTATAGGGTTTTGAATGAAAATTGACCTCAGTCAAATTACTGAAAAGCAGTTTATCAGGACTTTTTTGTCTTATTTTTGTAAAATTTCTTAAATTAATAAATAATTAAAAGTTCACTTTCTCCAATTCTTCCCTAATATATTGTTTGAAGTAAATACATAAAACGAAAATTAATACATATTTTGTCTGATTGAAACAACGACTTCTTGGCCAAGAACAAAAATACTTGGAGCTTCGGAATATATACTCGTAATATACTTATTTAAGTACCCCATTTATCTATTCATAAAATATTTATTATTTGGACCCCAATAATATTGGAGATTTTTTTTGTATCTTCCTCAAATGTGAAAAAAATTATGTTTATATGATTTCCACTGTATTTTAAAGCTTTAAGTAATTAATGCAGAAAACCCACAAGTAATATTATACTAGTAGCACGACATGAAAATAGAAGTCATTTTTTTAAAACAAAATATCGATGTTTAGGAAATGTTTCAAATTGTATGGCAGATTTTATTTAAAGATTATTCTGCGTGGAATTATCAAGTAAAATATTGACAATGGCTTTCAATTCAATGCCCATTGTTTGCAGTGGAGTTTAAATACGACGAATCAAATTTATTCAGATGACAATAAGGGTCTCCAGTGAAAAATATTTTGGCTTTAAAAATATGTAACATTTATTATATACAATATACGTAGAATTTATAAATCGTTATTTAAAAGTGAATAAAAAATCATCTCATAAAAACATCTTGTTATATTGGTACCATTGCATTGAACAACTGACGTACCCTTGAGGATTCTGTTTTTGTATTAGTATGGACATTTTTATTTTTCACTTTTGTTTTGTATTTTAAATATAATTTTTTTTAGATTTAGCGAAATTTAAACTTAATTTCGGTGACTTTAAGCTCTATAATTGATGATCAATATTAAAAAAATATATTTATTATTAATGCAAGAAATTGGAGTAATCATGAGTAAACCAATTATCAATACGGATATAATAATGTTAATGCTCAATACTATTATTATTCTTCGAGTTAAAGATTCTGAAAAGGTACATAATTTTATTACTTGTATTGAGTGATGGTTTACTATGAATAGAATTAAGTACGGTAAAGCTCATCCTTGTTTTGGCATTTGACATTCTAACCTCGAAACTAATCAAAACGGACCGGCCACAGATTTGGAGCGTTTTGGCGGACTTTGAATTGAAACCTTGAAAGTTATTTTAACTATTAAAACCAACTGTAGAAAAAAAAACGAAATACACTGTTATTAAAGTTTGAACGATATTATTTATAACAAACAAAATGATAAGAGAATTAAATAATATAATTATATAATAAGACAAATCTTGTCTATACTCGACATTCATATTTTTAGTATTACTCCCGATGAAGAAAGATTTACTTTCGAAACATGTAGATATCTTTATATTAATATAGTGGTGAATACAAAGCATATCATTTAATTCATTATTAATAATGACGCCGCAAAGTGAAAACCAATCGTTTGAAGAAATTATTTTTAAAAAATTGGAGTGGAGTTCCTTATTACTATGATGTATTCGTAAAAGCTTTCGTAGCCTAGAGTTTAAATCCAAAGAATTCACCCTGTGCCGATAGCCTGGTATTCTGTAGGTCTGTAGGTACCCAAAGAAAAAGGCTCTAAGAAGTTGGAGAGAGCCGGAAACTAGGTCACCCCAGTCGTACCCAATTTCGACTCAATTCTGACGTTGAGCGAAAATGTGAAGAGTGAACGTTGAAAACTAGTTAAAATTCAATTATAAAAATATATTTGGCCTTCTTTCCCAAGATGTGTTTGCCACTTTTCAATCTTGGTTTTGCCAATGATATGAAAATGTATTACATGATTTAAAAAATCTGAAACATTTGCATTGGTCAAATCTTACCATTGAAATTATGATACGTAAGTATTTTTATTTATACGGGACACCTATATGGGAATATTAATCCTAGACTCGTAGAAAAGTCAACAAATGTCTCATATAAATAAAAATCTAATGGGTATATCCGAGAAACTATGTAAAGATTACTAATAAGTTCGGGTAGAATCTTGTACTTATGATAAAAAGTTAACAGCCAAAAATATTTTCGAAAATAATTTTGACAGTTATTATAAATAGAATTATGATACCGATAAAAACGACGGAACGGATAGGGGTAGCTCAGTGAATTAGAGCGCAAGGTCCAAGAGAGACCATGAGGTCCTGGGTTCGAGTTCCAGCTGCTACCGTTATCTTTTTCTTTTCTGTGACTATTCGGTTTCACGTTTCATTTTGAGATTTGTTATCATTATCTCGAATGATTAACAAAAACCTTTCTAATGTTATTTCTTTGGATTGTCCTAGAACAATTGACGTGGCTATTGAAATATCCCATTAATTCACAAGTTTTATAAAATGGTGCGAGAAAATATAGGTCGCATAATAAAAAGCGAAGTTTGCGTATTATCGGTAAATATTTTTTTTTTTCCGTAGAACAACCTTGTTTTTAAATCTACAAAAACAAGCGAAGTAAACAAAAGTAATATTAAAACCTAGTTTAGATAATTACTAAGAATTCCAAATATTCGATTTTTAAGTAAAATACTAAATAACCAGACAGCTATGATAATACACAGCCATCAAAGAATCCGACTTGAATCTTTCCTGTGGAAATAAATGAAGCACGGGGGTGTAATGAGGATATCTTCTTTCGGATGAGTGAGTTTATCCTCCATTGACCAATTTTCGGCGACTGGCGCTCTCTGCATCCGGAAAAGAATGTTTTTTATTTTTTATTATTTTTTTTATTTTTTTATTTCAGTGGGTTATTTTGATATGTGAATGGAGAAGATGTGGCAATGTAATATTCAGTACTTGCAGGTGG
>JAHDVE020002646.1:0-34098 GCA_022606495.2 Halesus radiatus
AGTAAAATATTTTTTTTTACGATGAAAATTTGAAATCATATTCTTTAAATAATTGTTTTTTTTGTTTTTTTTTTAATATGCATATTATTTTCAATTTGCTTCATATATTTATTTTAAATTACTTCATTAACTTATTTTTTGGATTCGTTGAGTTTCTTGTTTATTTTATTTTCATAATTTGTGCAAATATAAACAAATGTAATAATTGCGAAATGCAGACCCTAAAAATTTGCCGCCCTAGGCAGCTACCTGAGTTGCCAAAGCCTAAGTATGGTCCTGCCAACCACCCTCAATCCGACTCGTTTCAGGCGCCGCTACAGCCTGAACTGAACTGCCTGAAATTCCCTCAACGCGAGTTGGTACTCAATGAAATCTGCTAATATGAATATAATGTTGTATTCAATGTGTTATAACTTTGGACGGGTGTGCTAACATAGAAAGCACAATACAGAGACGGATCAGTCAAGTATGAGGTGTTGGGAAAACAGCAATTGTTACGCACCTTCTTTGTGTCGCTCCCACACTATAATTTATATTTTATTTAACACATCGCCATTCGAAAAACGCATTAGCTATCACTATGTGGTTTGAAGTTGTTTGAAAGAAAGAGAAAAATTTATGAACCACTTATTTCTTGAAACGTTAACTTTACCACCGACTTAGCTCGAGATATTATTAAAAAAAGTAACATGGATATT
Organism: Halesus radiatus; assembly: GCA_022606495.2. Classification (NCBI taxonomy): domain Eukaryota; kingdom Metazoa; phylum Arthropoda; class Insecta; order Trichoptera; family Limnephilidae; genus Halesus; species Halesus radiatus. The sequence continues at coordinate 699 of JAHDVE020002646.1, forward strand.
TTAGAGCTCCATTGGTCAACGCTGAAAAGAGTAACGATCGATGATTTGTTTATTTCATTTCTATCTCTATTCAAGTTTAATTTACTGATCTCCGTGTTTTCAGACGTTTATAAAAATTCAATTTATTTTTATTTTCATTTTGAATATCATTACGCAAATTTGAAATCGGTTAATTTTTTATAAATAAACTAATAAAAATTATTGCACCAAACACATTTTTTACTTCACGGTTACGTTTAGTTGTGTTACTTTTTTTTCATTTAGTTTGTAGATACTTTCGTTTTACATTTTTACTAGTTTCTCATTCATTGGCCAGTTATTAAAATCGAAATTTATTTATGTATTTATCGAAAAGGACATTTTTTTGCCAATGTATTTGTGGAAAATATAATGAAAAGTTTAGTTTATTACGGTGCAGGTATTTTCAATTAATTGATGATATTAAATATTTATCGGTATCAACCTGATAGATAGATTATTGAGAGTTGTAGGAAATGTCGTTATGTAAATTCGTGATATTTCCATAACTCTATCGGGGGCAGTCAGAGCGGTAGGGGTGGGTTGAGGATTGTGTGTTTAGGATATGGCCGGCGGGACCCCGCCGCCTCAGCCCACTCGGCCCCTAATCGATTAACTATGCAATAGATATCATTGTTCAGTCAGTCTGGAAATTTCGGGTTGATTGACGCAATTTCCCGTTCACATTATCAAATACCTATTCGTAAAGTGGGTTTAAAGCGAGTTGAAGTGGAATAAATATGATGCATGCGAATGATTTGGATTAAAAAAATATTATAAGAGTGATTTTTTAAACTAAATTTTTTCTTCATAACAGAATCGGAATAACTCTCAGTATCGCCATGCAAGGAGATCACCAATCGGGATCAAACATTTTTTGCTTAAAAATTGTCTTTAGAATTCTGAATAACCCACACTTTCAATGAACAATCTTCCTCTTAGTTTCCTTCTAATAATTTTACGCCTTATTACATTATTTTTTGTAATTTTATTTATTTATTTATTCATACATCTATTACAAAAAAAAATAATAATTATAACATAAATATAACGTGTTACAAGATTTTAAAGATAAGTTAAGTTCCAGTACCTCGTGGTTATGGGAGGACTATTTACATACACAATAAAAAAAACAATGCATGGTAGGTGATATGTGAACAACATTAAAAACTTATTAAATGACTACAAACGCAAATCAACAAAATAATTTTAATAACCGGACATTAGAAGGGTGCGGGTTCGAGTCCTGCCGGCGACATTTATCTTTGCTCGGAAGGTTTTTTCAATTTGGATGAGTGTTTTAGATTAATAATTATTGTTTATAAAATAATAATTGTTACCCTTTCCGCTATGCACAAAAATCTTGTCTTAAGTTTTTAAGAACTTTAGTTTATCAATTAATAAAATAATTTTAGATTATTATTTTTTTAAATAACCAAATAGTAATTTATCTGCTAGATAGCATATATATCGTCGCGGGAAAGCAATACTGCTGTAACCACCACTATCCATGAAAACGTTTTGTATACAACAATCCAAAGGGTTTTTTTTAATTGATATAATAAGTCTCAAACCTTGCATTTTTTTACATGACTTGACAGCAATATTGCTTTCCTGCGACGATATTAAGGTTAGAATATATCATTATCCAAGTTCAGAGAATTTCGCTTTGTGAATTGTTCATATTTCAAAGTTTCTGCTTCATTAATTTTGTTTTTTATAATAACATATTGTGCCATCTTATACCTAAATACAACTAGTGGTGCTGATCTGTGCTCGTTCTTAGCATTGGGGTGGCTATTAAACCATTTGTTTTGAATATATTGGTTATACTATCAGTGGGATGAATTTTATTGATGAAAAATTATTTATAAATTTGTTATAAGGTGTTTCTTTTATACAATTCTGTAATAGATGGTACATTATATCCCCGAAATATCTCTGGAGTGGGGAAGGCGAATGGTTACTTAATGATGATTTTCATGATTTTTTTTTTAAATTGTGTTATTGGTAATAGTGTGGCTTTATAGGCCTCTCCCCAAACAATAATATTAAACTGCAATAGGAACTGAATTAATGCATAATTGACCAAATTAATGGTTTTCTTGTTTAATATATTGCGTATGTGTAGTAGACATACATATGTTTTCTTATTCGTTGTACAATGAGGATGATATGGTCTTTCCATTTAACATTTAAATTTATTATGATTCCAATGCGTTTTATATTAGATTTTTGGTTTTGTTTAGAATAGTGCGTTTTACGTGTAATATATTTTATACATTTTTAGAGTGCCTTTTTTTTGAGAAAGACAAATATTCCCTGGTTACGATAAACCTGACAATATTTGAAAATCTCCTACTATCATCACATTAAGCGGAAGATGTTTCTTGTGTCGTAAATGGGGGACTTAGATTAGCCGGAGAGGAGTAGGGGAGCCGAGGAATTGAACTCACGACGCCTGTGTGAGACCCAAACGCGATGCAAACTCAGCCACTGACCGGTCTAGAGTGAATGGTTATGTTGATAATTTTTTTTGGTACTTCCCCTTAGAAGGGAATAAAATATGTATTTTCTCTGTTGAGCTATAATAAGTTGTTATCAAACCATTATTTGATAATCTTTATGTCGTGATTGGCTGCAATGGTAATCTCGTTCCACGCCTTTCTTTCGATAATTTTTGCAGTGTCATCAGCAAAGGATATAATGTTACCATGGAGGGATATATTAAACATTTGATTGACAAAAATTGTAAATAAAATGGGTCCAATAACAGTCCCTTGGGGATTCTATAACTCAATGTTTCAGCTTCACTTAGAGAGTTGTCAAATTTGACCTGTTGAGCTCTTTGATTTAGATAGCTTTGAAACCAATATCCAACTATGCCAATAATTTCGTTATCATTTAATTTGTTAATTAGTTTTGTATGTGAGATACCATCAAATGCTTTACGCAAATCTATGAAATTTCCTAGGTAATTTTTTATATCCAATTAATGATATATATAGTAGAAAATAGTTCTGCCATGACGTCATAAATACAAAGCATCTCTCAAAATCCAAAATGGTTAAGGACTAAGTATTGTATTTTTTTGAAACAAAAATTGAGTTGCTTTTTGGCGATCTTTTCAAAAAATTTAGCAATATTTGATATAAGAGATATAGGTTGTTAATTTGATATGTCGTTTGGGCTGCCAGATTAAAACAAATTGGTGCTACAATGGAATGGAATGCAATTGGAATGTTTATTAATTTGTTATACTGTTTCAGTTTCTCTGATATGACTCCATCAAATACTGGTGTGGATCCACTTTTTAAATCATTAATAATATTTTCAATATCATTTATTGTTACCGGTAGGAATACAGACAGATTATTTCATTTAAGACAGTCTTTCTCAAAATTATCCATTTTATAATTTTCATCGATCTGCATAAAAAATTTATGTTCCACGTTAGCGAAATATTTATTAAAGGCATTCGCACATTTTCATTGTGTGGAAATCGTATTGAAACTAACCAAATATATATTAGAAGCTAGAATCATAGTAAGCGTTGCTTAAAATGCATTAAAGTTAATTGTTTAATTAAATAGCCTGAATTTAGCCTTTCTATTTCACGTACTATTATTATTACTATTATGCAACAATAATTCCGGAACTAACTACCAAATACATGCATCCATTTCTCGCCTTCAGGCACTTGGAAACAAAATCACCCCCAGTATATACATATTTTACGTAAGTTTACCCATGTTTGAAAGATACCTGAATGATATTTTTCCTTGTAAACAATTATTTATTATGTACATTTTTATGTCATCTGAAATACAAAAATACGTTTCTTTTTTTCACTACATAAGGCACTAACATAATATAGACACTATCTACTTGTATATTATGTATCATGTACATCAGATTATGACTATTTTAATTTGAATTTTTTGTACTATCTGTAACTGTTTGCTACTTTATGCCATATACTTATATATTATTATAGACTTGTTTCATATGTTAAATTTATATACTTACCATGCATCATGTTAGTTTTTTGTTATCTTAAAAAGCAAATTTTTTAAATTGTGAAAAAGCAGAAATCTGGCTATTCACAAATAAAAATAAATGAAATATAAGGTATTTTCGGTATTCGTGAAAACGCAAGGGGTTACTGATATTCTTTGTTATAATTACCACGGATCATTATCATTATTTCCTTTGAACAACTAGTACACAAAATTATTAATTGTAATTAAAATAACGAAGTTATTACATGTAATTAAAATCACGAAATTATTACATGTAATTAAAATCACGAAATTATTACATGAAAATAATACCACGAAATTATTATATGAAATTAAAATTACGAAATTATTACATGTAATTAAAATCACGAAATTATTACATGTATTTAAAATCACGAAATTATTATATGTAACTAAAATCACGAAATTATTACATGTAATTGAAATCACGAAATTATTACATGAAAATAATACCACGAAATTATTATATGAAATTAAAATTACGAAATTATTATATGAAATTAAAATTAAGAAATTTTTACATGAAAATAAAATCCCGATATTATTGTTTTTTTTTATTAAAAAAGTATACGATACATTATGCATTATATTCCCAAGAGAAACTCATTGTGGAAACTAGTGAAACAAAAATCACGAAATTATTACATTATATGTAATCAATGCGATAACCTGCCCCCAAAAAGCGACTCGAATAATACTGGACATCGCGTGATCGCTTGGAAAGCGTTGTGGCATGTCGCTAAACGTCCTGTCATTTATCCAAAAGCAAATTTTAAAAATCACTCAACAAGAGGAAAGCGACAGAAATACCATGGCCGCACTTGATGGCGTATTCAACATTGGATCCCACACAGTCCACGATATATTTTTTTTGTTTGTATTTCATACTACGAATAGGTTGGTTGGATTGAATTGCCACCTCCTAATAAGAACGCCTTTTAGTAAAATATGTATATTGTTAAGTGCTAATAAAACAATACAGTTTTTTTTAAACCATGGTATGCATATTAATATAAAGATATGGAATTTTTTATTGGGTTCTATCACTTTATATATGCAGTCCTATTCAATTGCATGTCAGCATATCTCTGTCGCAGTGTTCCAGTGCTTCGTTTTATATTTTGTCTTCCTCTGATTATATCTTGTGTGACTCATCTAAATATATATATATGTATATGGTCACTCTGTGTATTTTTGTTCAGCTTAAAATTTTATATTTATATATATGGTTACTCTGTATTTTTGTTTAGCTTAAAATTTTATATTTATATATATGGTCACTCTGTATTTTTGTTTAGCTTAAAATTTTATATTTATATATATGGTCACTCTGTATTTTTGTTTAGTTTAAAATTTTATATTTATATATATGGTCACTCTGTATTTTTGTTTAGCTTAAAATTTTATATTTATATATATGGTCACTCTGTATTTTTGTTTAGCTTAAAATTTTATATTTATATATATGGTCACTCTGTATTTTTGTTTAGCTTAAAATTTTATATTTATATATATGGTCACTCTGTATTTTTGTTTAGCTTTAATTTTTTTAGATAAGCGAAACAGACGGTAGATGAATTTAAAATAAATTGGTGGTTCAAAACAAAGTGTTTGTTTTGTTATTGTGTTTAATTTATAGTTTCAAATATTTCTCTTTTAATTTTAAGTAAAATCAATTTTAATAATGTTATTATTTATTATATTTAATTCTTATTACTCCATAATTTCGTATTTTAATTTTAAAGTAAATCGTTTTGTTTAATTCGCAGAAGTCGATTTAATTTTCGTAATCTTGGGATAAGCGAAACCGGTTGGTGAAGAAATTAAAATGACTCTTTTATTTTTTTTAATGTAAAGTAAATCAAATTTAATTATATTATATTGTTTAACTCGTAGAACTTCACTTTCTTTAAAATTTAAACTAATAATATTATTATTCCTATTATTAAAATTGATTTACTTAAAAATTGTAAAATAAATAATAAATAAAAGTAGACCCTAATTATTATGACTCTTGTCTAAGCAACGATGAACCAAAAAAAACTGAAAACTTGGAAACCGTATCGAGTTTCGTGTACCATCAAGAACAACCCGCTAAAGTATACTTTTTCACTTGTCCACAAATAAAACCAACCTTGGAAATGATTCTCCATCTCTCCTTGGAAAATATCGAGCTGAGGTCTTGCGCAGGTTTACATAAAAATATACGGTATGTTTATAGTACCACTCTCGCCAAATTGATGTAGGTACTACTGTTGCATCGAGAACATCTCCTGTCCCCCATCCAATCTTCCTTTCATTTCTCTAACTTTTGTGAAACAGTTGTAAAAATGTATTTATTCTATCTTACTTAGAAACTTTCTTGTTTCCTATGATATCTATCTTCCTGTGTGGTGATTATTTTGTGGTAAAGACAATGATAATAAAATTTACAATCTAAAAGATGTTGTTGAACTTACCCCCGCAAGCGTCCTTGAAGTCCGTGCAGCAATCGCCCAGCTTGAGGCACGCGTGGTCGCAATAGCACGGCTTGTCGCCGAGGTCCTCCACCACCGCGTTGAGCGGTGCGCGCTGCACCACGCAGGACGAGTCGCGGCCGGCGCAGCACAGCTTGGCCTCGCGGCACGAACCGGCCCGCGCGCCGCTCGCGAGCGCCAGTAGGGCCAGCGTCAGGGCGAGCTGCATGCTCGCTGCGCTTGCTATACTCGCCGGAGAACACTCTTTATATATGTGGGAGTACTGAGCACACAATTTCAACCTGCGAACAAATGATATCATTTGTTAGTTCATTTATTTATACAAAAGTTCAATTACAACCGAAATGAAAAACAATTGATATATTAAGAATTTTTTAGACCACCACTCACAGTAAAATAAGCTTTTTCAGCCCTGTAAATACAGACCGTTAAAGCTTTAAGAGGAACAGCTGCGCTGCCTGTTTCATACAAAACAGAATTTAGGATTTTTAGGCCAAAATTCTCGCCTAAAGCGAATGATCTTTTTTTATCAAAAGGTATAGCAAATATCTAGTACGGATCAGAAGTATTTTATTTTAATTTTTGTTTTAAATTATGAAATATAGGCTATAAAATAATAATAAATCTAGCAATTATTTGGGGGTTAATGGTGAAAAAAAAATCTTCGCCTGCTATGGAAATATAATTAATTACTTAAAATAAAAAATAAATAAAAAGTGTTAAAATCAGCATTATGATGGGCTTCCATTTAAATTATAAACGACATCAACAACTGTAAAACAAACATCAATCCTGTTTTATCAGTACAAAATTCATTGGTTAAATTATTAGCTCTTAAAAGTTTATACGAACAAAGGCATAATATTCCATACTTTTAGCAGTCTCAAAATTATTTCAGTAAGAGCAATTCTGTGGTACAAAATTATATTTCAGCACATTAATAACCCTATATATTATACAAATAGACTAGAGCACACTTACAATACTCGTCTCAATTTTAATGAAGGATTAATGGTTCCTAAGCATAAAAACAAATATGGACAAAGAATTAGATCACATGATTCCTAGTTGTATAAATATGTTACCCGCTGAAATAAAAAAAAAACTGTATTAAAACTAAACCATTAATAAACACATTGAAAACTCGGCTAGCTGAAAGAATCTATTTGTATTGGAAATAAGGTATTATTATTATTTTATTTATGATTTATTGCTTTCGTTTTATTATTATTATTTTATTTATTTTTGAAATATTTTTTTAGAAATATTTTAGACTAAAATTCTTGAGAACTATTTAACTTTTAAGTTTGCTACAAAAAAATAGTTCATCGGGACGTTTTGCATTGTATTTTTTTCTTTTATAAAATTTAATAAAAAAAAAAAACAATTTTGCTTTGGAACACAGATTTGAAGTACATTATTACGAATGAACTTTTTTTAAGACTTCTTATTTTTATTTTTTTTATTTTAAGTAATCATATTTACATAGCAAAAACGACATTAAGTTATTTATTAATTGATAAACTAAAGTTTTTAAGACAAGATTTTTGTGCATAGCGCAAAGGGTAACAATTATTTTTATAAACAATAATTATTAGCCTGAAAGCAAAGACAAATGTCGCCGGCAAAAATAATTGTTACCCTTTGCGCTATGCACAAAAATCTTGTCTTAAAAACTTTAGTTTATCAATAAATAAATATTTGACAAGTCAAACATTTTTCACCAATAAAATGAAGACATAATTTGTCTCGACGCCACCTAGTGAGGGATTTAGCCGTTACAAGCCTTCCTCATACAAATAAAGTTGGTTGTTTACAGGTGAAATATAATAAAAAAACCGTAATTATTGAATGAAACACTAGTATATATTGATTAACTTGGCGGGTTTGCGATAAGCCGACGTAGCTCAACGGTAGAGCATCTGACCGGATATTAGAAGGGTGTGGGTTCGAGTCCTGCCGGCGACATTTATCTTTGCTCGGAAGGTTTTTTCAATTTGGATGAATGTTTTCAGGCTAATAATTATTGTTTATAAAAATAAGTTATTTGTTTAACATTAACCCACAAATAATTTCCGAAGTTGCCTCTAAAAACGTAAAAAATAGTTTTCTTTAATGGACTGTATTTCATAATTTTGAACAAAAATAAATAAAATACTTCTTCTAAAAAGCCTACAAGTGCATATGCTATAAATGCTATTCACATGGGATGTATGTCAATTCAATTATTAGTTTAGTTTAAACAAAATTTTTGAACGAGTCGTGTTTTGATACAAAAACAGTAACCTTATCCCTCTTGTTTCCAATAGTATAAAGCAGTTTTTTTTTGATAACATCAAATTTATAACAATTGCGTAATTTTATTAAATTAAGTCATTATTAAAAATTATAAAAAAATGGACATTATTACGATGAAACTCTTCAAAAATATAATATCAAAGATTATTGTTATATTTGTCGTAATGATACATTTTGACATCTTCGAAGAGTTGACAAGCACTTTTTATAATTCCCGTCTAATGATGTGGTTTTGTGTACAACGAATAATAACATTTTTCAAATTTCTTGGAAAATCTCATCCGTCTCACAGTTGTTATGAGGAAAATATCATTTCGCCTTTTTCTTACCGACTTGTGTTTTTATGTTCGTTTATTTATTTTCCAACACAATAATAGCAACAAATACAAAAGGTGATTCGGTTCCAATTCGTCTGATGTTTAGATGTTTATCGTGGGAAAACATAACATCGCATTTCCAGGTTCTTCGAGCATTTTCTTTATAATATTTGAACATATTATGATTAATCATTAACAACTCGTTATTGAATTAAATGTTACTTGTGTCGTAAATGGAGGACTTGGCCAGCCGAGGAATTGAACTCACGACGCCTGGGTGAGACCCAAACGCGATGTCAACTCAACCACTGACCGGTCAAATTGACATTATCATCAATTATTTTTCATTTTTTATAGCTGCCATCTTTTGGTGTGGTTGCTAAGTTTTACTCCAATTGTAAGATGGTGTCTTGGATAAATCATTGCGACCAAACAAAAGGTGAATTTATAATATTTAACATAAACTATTTTTCACTCTTTTGGAATTTCCAAAATTAATCCTCTGAGAAGTGAAAAATATTTATATATCCCTGTTAAAAATCAATTTAAGTTACAGCAAAAATATCGATAACGCGGTATGGTCTTTAAAATGGAACAGTGTATTTTCTGGAATATCTTAGTCACCTATTTTCAGATCATTACCTTATTTAAATTATAAGCTGAAGAGTTTTAAAAAATATCATTTTACGTGTCAAGGCATAGAAGTAGTCGAAATATATTGGGTTTTATGCATGTTTTTCAACAACATTTCGAAAAACGGCCGTTCACATCTCTAGCAAAACTAGATACCGAGTAGTGGCTGCAGTCTATAAAGGCTGAAAACCTGTGCCTACCCCGAGAAAAACAAACCATATAAATAAATTATTAGGTAATAGGAAAATTAAAAAAAAAGGTATTTTTTTCATGAATTTAGAAAGAAATTAGGAATAAATTTGGTAAGCTCATTTGTACAGTTGGCCACAACATTCAGCGGAAGATGATAATAAAGTGACCGTTTTCAAATATTCGATGTACAATGAATGAAATGAAATTTACTAAATAAGACAAAAAAGTCTCTATAAACTGTATTTTTATTAGTTTGACTAACTAGCTAAAGATTATGTCATTTCTCTGCCGGGGTAGGACGAAAGGTCGAACCGTCAAACAACCCGATCTTAGAATACACTTCTTGCTTTATTCATACGTTCACTTGATTGTGCCATGTCTTCCTCGGGCGTCCCCGGCTTAGTCTTCTATTTGCATTCGCGTCATATATTCTCCTTACACTCCTTTCTTCGTCCATTCACTCTACATGCGTAACCAATCTAGGCGCCCCTTTCTTAATTTAATTCATTATGCTTACATCAGCCTTGCATTCTTTACGAATCTCAACATATTTCACACGATCATATATGGTTTTACATACAATCGCCTCCGGGATCTCATTTTTACAGCATCCAGTCTACTTCCATCCTTCCTCTGCCAGTTCCATGCCTCTCTGCCATACATCAGGGTCGGTATCAGCACTCCATTGTGGACTGCTAGCTGCGATTCTTAAACATTTTTTTCTTAGCTCCAACCGCCTTCAATCCTCAGTTAAAGGAGTTTCCTGCATTCACCCTTCATTCCATATTCCTATCAACATACTTCCTAAATATACAAACTCGTTCATCATTCACAACTATATTGCACACTGTTTCAAACACCATGACTTCAGACTTACTTACATTCATCATTAACACATTCTTCATACATACTTCGTTCATCCTAGATACGAGGGATTTTAGTTTGACTAACGAGTGCTTTTGTTTCAAAATCTTGTTATTGTAAGTTTACAGTTTACGTACTTATATATTTATACAAAATTAGCTGATGTGTACCTGGCCTTGATCGGGTTTTGTTATGGGAATAAAGTTATGAAGTTGTGAATTCTTGCTTGTCGTCTGGGTGCCATAATCGTTTTGATAGCAAAAGTAATGCCTTGTGAGAACTATTACTATCTCTAAACATAGAAATATTATTTTGAATATTTTATTTCATTCCAAACATTAATTTATTTCAATAAAAATCTAAATAATAATGTTCGTAAGTAGGTACCTACTTGGGTTTTCCATTTTTTAAATATTCTACCCAAACAAATCTTTTTCTTTTGGATATGTAATCTGTGGCTAACCAGAGTGGAATATCTATGGGCTAGCTCAATACAACATCGCGGGTTCAATGTTTTTCATACTAATTTAAAAACATTATAGCAACAGTTTTATACATTGGATTTCATTCAAGCTACTTTCTAAACCTTCCTGGTACTAATAATAACAAACTGTGCTATTTCAGAGAAACCGGTCGAGTAATTTTTGAGAAAATCAAGGCTAGACAAACATTTTTTGTTTTTGTTTTAAAGAAAGACAAACATTCCCAGGTTACGAAAAACCTGATATATTTGAAAATCTCCTACTACCATCACAATAAGCGGAATATGTTGCTTGTGTTATGATGGAGGACTTAGCTAGCTGAGGAATGGACCTGGGTGCGACACAGACGCGATGCCAACTCAGCCACTGACCGAACATTCATTTATATATATAAATATATAATAAAGATGAAACATTTATAATAACGTTAAATCTTTAGAACATAAATATATATTTCATAATTGTTAGAAATGATCGTCTTTTTTAATAGCTTTTAAAATGAGGCAAAACCTTTAGGAGCATAGCATCCAAATTCATTTAAATTTTAAAATTTCAATAGTAAAAGTTTAGCCATTTGGTTTCGGGTAAACTATATACAACTTGTACAGTGTTGTGTAATGAGGCCAAATAAATTTGTTTGTCTCTACACAAGGAATTCAAATGCAATACACGTTTTGCGATTCTTGGCTTTTGGTGAATTTTAAAATAGTCGTATGCTCACAGGCACGAACTGGAAACTAAATTAGGCCGACAAACCGCCTTCCGGATACTATGTACAGTAATACAGTAATACAGATACAATGTACAGTAATACAGTAATACAGATACTAGGTACAGTAATACAGTAATACAAATACTATGTACAGTAATACAGATACTATGTACAGTAATACAGTAATACAGATACCATGTACAGTAATACAGATTCCGTATAGAGTAACACAGATACCATGTACAGTAATACAGATATCATTTACAGTAATACAGATACCATGTACAGTAATACAGATACCGTGTACAGTAATACAGTAATACAGATGATATGTACAGTAATAGAGTAATACAGATACTATGTACAATAATACAGTTGTGTCTCTTTGTAATTTTTTTTTACAATACAATACAAGTTCCGACGGCCCCCAACCATTTGGAGCCAGTGGAACTATAACATTCCCAATTTTTGGATTAAGTTTTCAATCTAATTGAATTGAAATTTTAAAGGGAATAAAGAATTAAATTGAATAAGTTTTTTCCAAAATTTATATTTTAAGGCATTTTTCAAGATATTATTTAATAAGACAGTACGTATATATGTATACATCCAAAATAATTATTTATAACAAAATAATAAACGAAGGTAGACATACATAATTCAGATATATTCATATATCAATACTCATAAAATTGCATACAAAACATGTTGGTATTATACAAGTAGCAACAAAGCTTTATGTTTAAACGCAGCTTCTTTGATGGTAAATATGTCGATATCCAAAATAATTCTATTTAACAGTAAGATTGCCCTCCCCAACGACATGGCAATTGGCAAGTTGGTCCTGAAGGAAGGGAGATAAAACAGTCTACGCTTTCGGTGACGGAGATAATAATAATAATAATAATCGGATGATTTTTATAGCGCCGTTTTTGTGAAAAATCACCTCAAGGGCGCTGTACAAATACTACTTCCTAATCTTATATTACATCGATGACACTTTCTATGTAGTTTTTTTTTGTTTTTTACATTTATTTTCACTTTTTGGACAGGCTATCATTATACATTATTTATAGACCATATAAAGAGATGCAGTTAAATTATCAAAAGTAAATACGGCTTGGTCTATGTTTTCAGATATGTAAAATTGAAGCTAACTGTATTTATTCCTTACGATATATTGCAAGACGCTAATACAAATTAGAGTGATTGTTTCCATTATAATCAAGAATGTATTTAAGCTACAACAATGAATTATTATACGTGTTTTTTAGGATAAATAAGACAGAGTACTCTTAAAGGGGGACACTTTATAGCCCGTTGTGGCGCGTTGTGCACTGTTGTCCATCTTGCATTGGTGGGGGAGTGGCGGGGGAGGACGGAAACCGGAGGGACTGATCCGCAAAGACCTCAAATCTTCTTCTTCTTTGTCCTGTTGGTGACGCCCCTGGGCGGCGTGATGGGACGGTTGGTGTTGGTCTGCACGTACGCCAGGTGGCGCTTGTCGGCCTGCTTCAGGATCTGGAAGGAGCACATTAGCGTGTCGTTCACTGACATCATTGCACCTACATTATCGAATTCCCCGCAGTAGTTGGGCGCCAAGAAGAGGGTGACCAGTTGCCCCTTGGCAAAGAACTCATACCCGTCCTCTACCACCTAATGCGCCCGGCAGATCAGGTTAAAGTCGTGCTTGTTGAGGAACTTGGCCACAATCTCAATGCCGAGGGTGAAGCTCACTCCGTGGTCGTTCTAACCCCAGCCAGTAGTATCCTTGTCGGGGTCGGACCACAGCAGATTGCAGAGCAGCCCCTGGTCGGGCACGTCCGTCCGTGTAGTGTTTCCCGGTTGTATACAATATTTTTACAACCACTATAGCCCGAATACCCGTTGTAAATCAATCACTTTGACACTTTACTAGTACATGTGGCGAGCACTTTCGACCGATGACCGATGCGTTAATTTAGGAGAACGAACGAAACAGATTTCAACTTAAAATATTTGGGTTTTTATTATAAACTTGATTTAAGCTCGAGACGGCAGCACTAAAATAATTTAATTTTTATAAATGTATCTTAAAAATTATTGCGGTTATTGTACGCTATTTGTACACCCGAAAAATTAATAACTTCCAGATATTTCCAAGATAAACTAGGAGCGATTATAAAAAGCCGCCGGCAGCCACGAGGGCGCCCTTACTTAATAACATAACCATTAAAATGAACATGAAAATGAATGCTCTCCATGAAAACCTAGTTTTCAAACCATCCGCAAATCAGTCTGAATAAATGTGTAACAATGTATACATCCCTCCTGACCCGCGGTTCATAACTAAGAGAGTCGGTAAAATAGAGCCACGGGTGGAGAAATCCCTAAAATTTCTTCTGAACTCCCTCCAACATGAGAGAATACTTCACTTGGTGTGGGGCTAAAGGTAAAAGTGCGGAAGGAGATGAGAAGGAGGAAGGTTGGAGAGTACCCAGTTATTTATGTCTGATAATCTAAAGCATTTAAAGCAACGTTTCGATTCCGAATGGTGGTCTTTCACAAGGGTCATATTGAAAGTATCTATCACTCTCTGTCTGTCCTGTGCATTCAAGAATTAATATGTTTTATAATACAAACGCATAAAATTGTTTTGAACCACTTCAATTTAATATAATAATCTCTACCGGTTTTGTATCCCTCTTTAGAAATATATTAAAACTGAACTATGATATAAAATAATGAGATATACATGAATATTTAACTGTTGGAGTGGGAGCCGACCAAAGGGGAAAGGGTAATTAGTGGGTTTTTCGGAAGAGCAGAGCGTTTCATCGGAAAAAAATTCTAGAAGAGGACTATGCGATAAGTTTTCTTGGTTATTCAATATGCTAAAATAAATTAAGTGATTTTCTAATTTCAAGTGCTTCTACATTATCAATTTATTTGTGTTTATTATTACGGTGAAGAATTTGTACTCAAAGCATTATTAAAAATATAATCGGTTGAAATGAGATGATTCGCAAACTCAAAAATTATCATATTATTAAATTGAAGTGGCTCAAAATAAATTAACGCGTATATATTATAAGTGAGGCGTGGAACTGATACAGGAAGGGTGAAAGTAGACTGAATGATGTAGAAACGAGATCTCTGAAATGAACGTGTGGTAAAACTATCTATAATCGTATGAAAAATGTTGAAATTCGTAAAGATCGCAAGGCGTATGCCTAATGAGTTATATTAAGAAAGGGACGCTCAGATGGTTTAGGCATGTAGAGCGAATGGACGAAGAAGGGAGTATAAGGAGAATATATGACGCGAATGTGAATGGAAGAAGAAGCTGGGGACGTCGGAGGAAGGCATGGCAAGATCAAGTGAAACAAATATTTGAGTCGGGCCATGTCAGAATTCAGAATAACAGAAGAGAATGTATGAGATGATGTATGAATATGAATGAATCAAGAAGTGTATGCACGATCGAATTGTTTGGCGGTCCGTTCTCTCTGCATACCCCTGCGGGAAACGGCGTAATGGCTAGTTAGTTGGTTATATTATAATTATGTCAAGCCACAAAGTAAATTCTTTTTACGGATATGTAATATACAAGTATTTTATTTATTTACGTATTCAAACAACATAAAAAATTGTCGTACATATTAAATATAGATATATGTATGTACATATTTTTTTGTGGGTGGATTTATTGCCTTGTTGCAATTTATACCAACCAGCCCTCAGTGGTAAAATAAATATAGTGTAATAATATTGCAAGCGATCTCCACATACTATGGCTTTTTACGGGTAATGTATGACAATTTACCTACACTTATATCGACATCACGATTATATCAAACGGAAATCTTTAAAGATTATATTTGTTTTCCGAGAAATATCTAACTTTTATATCGTTTGTGCATCACGGGTATAATGTATAACATTTGGCATTCAGTGGAATGCTGAAAAAATCTATGTATTTCATGAATCTTTTTAGTTTAGTTACTCGGATAGGCGCGTGCGAATATACATGTGGTAACCCATTATTGTATGTTTATCTTTGCATTGGATTACCACACCGAGGTTCACCGCATATTTTTTTCTCTCAGGCACCCTCACGGGTCGGTATGAAAACAAACAATGCCTGCATGCTGCATGGACTTGCACAAGGGTTTATATTTAATCAATAGACTGTCGGTATTGCAGATTTCTGTTTTACCGTTTCGCATTTAGCGTATCGGAGTGAGTGAAGTGAAAACGAAGTTGTTGTTTTTTTTCGTATTATTAATGTTCCTATTTATGAATTCGTAGGAATATTTTAATAGCATTTTTTTAACTAAAAGAAATGTTAATTACAAGTTTCGTATTGATCTTTTCGGTGACGCGATAATCTTTAGAAGCTACCGAAACCGCATTCCGCTTGATGCATACTGGGAGTACGCAACACAGCTCACGCGCTGCACCGACCCGTCTGCGAGCGCCAATCGAAATACACAAAACCGAGTGCTCTCAGCATCACGCATTCTTACAGGACTCGGTTTATGTCGATTCCTTACAGAGCCGCGAAGAAATGACTTATTAGGGCAATCTTCTTATTGAATACAATCATTTCGGATATATACATACTTAGCACTAATGCATCTGAATTTAAACGGCAATGGTTTGTTGCCACTTACATGGCCGGTGACGTTCTTCGTGGTTGAGTAGTTACGAACCTTGGCTACGAATCCGGATGTCGCGGGTTCAAATCGAGGCGTGCGAAAGTAAATTTTATTTTACTAAATTGTGTTATTTCACAATTAATTAATTATGAAGTTTATTTTCGACATATTCCTGAGTTTCATTCAGAATCGAAACGTTGCTTCAAATGGCTTAAGCCGTGTTTGGTGACCAATATGAATAGCCAGGTACTTCGCCACCTTCCTTCTTACTCTCCTCAATACCATCAGTCTCACAACATACCCCGATTGAGGATGCGATAGTCTCATTTGCTCCAGACGGTTAGGAGCAGTTGGGACTCTTGTATCACATAAAATTATAAATAAATTAAAACTTAATAGCCGTGTTACCATTTTTTAGTTAGTTAGCTACATTATGAGTATAACAAGCCACAACGAAAATGCTTTTTACGGGTAGAGAATAAATTACTTAGTTTTAATCACTATTTTATTAATTAATGTCCCAGACGTAATGGCACACAAACGAACTGTAGGGGCAGCTAATCCCGATCTGCGAAGCGGGCTGGGAAGGGAGAGAGCACAACCTACCGTTCCCTCTGCGAGGAGGAACGATATTAACGACAAGACCCTTATATACGACTTTTGTAATTCTGCGGGCCTTGTCCGTGTGACGATGCTTGGTCTGGGTTCAGTGAATGGAGTAGTCCGATGGGGGTCCAGGGTAAGCGGTGGTCAAAATAAGAGAAGGCGAGTAGATGAGAAGTCAAGCGGGCAGTGAAGAGAGAGTGGAGGGACTTGTCAAGCGGGAGGTTAAAGGCTAACTGACTCGAATTGGTTTTCGCAGGCTACTTGAGGTAGTCTACGACACGCGGACCTACCGCGCTCTGTGGATGCCCGACAGGTCCCTCTTATTCCCACCGCCATACTGCTCTGACGCTTTATTTCAAGTCATTCACTTTCTTTGCGGTCGATGAGAACATGTTACGTAGACATGTCAACAGACCGCACAGCTACATTAAACAAAGGCATTAGGAGTCGAAATAGTTTGGGAACCTCAAAACAATATTTATTATTCGATCCGACTCCCTTACAAATTAGGGATAATATCAATCTATACATAACAAATGTGAATACGAAAAATATCCGCGTCATAATATTCTATGAGAGGCGATCACGTCCGACACAATTAATACAAATATATTTATTATTTACACGGTTCTATTGTTTGACAGTTCTCAGCAAAGTAACTCATCCACAACATTCTAAGATCTCGCCTACCCAATCCGCCTCTGTAAGCAAGTAAGGTTGACGTGGCTATGGCCTCGCCCCTTGCTTTTTATTCTTATTTTAGACTCAAACTACAGTGTACACTGGCTCCACCGTTCCAATGTGCTCTGTGTGCTGGGTACTGGGTGCTGTCGGGGGCATTTGCATGCAAATTCGATTTTAAATTAGAAATTTTGCAGTTGGGTTTGCAACAAAATGAGGAAATCTCCTGTAATTTCGTTCGAGAGATTTCATGCATAAAAAAAACCTTCATTGCAAAGCAGAAATCTGTTTTCTGAAGAAGCAAAAACTGAATCGATCGGCTTGCTCTAGCATCGGAAAATTTTCGCAGATTTATTTGACTGGATTTTGTAAGTCAGTAGTTTTTAGCTCTCAACATTACTTCCACCATGATCATTTAATAATTACATTAATTATTATTTGTTTTTGTGTTTAATTCGTGGAAGTCCATTTAATTTTTTGTTTTTGTTTTTGTTTAATGTAAATCAAATTTAATAATGTTATTATTAAGTTGTGCTTGTATATTTAGTTTATATTATTGTGACACATTATAAATGTAAAAACCGCACAGAAAAGGGAATTATAATTATTCTCTAACTAAATCGGTTTTACCGACAATAAATCATTATTTAAAAAAACCGATCAAATTAGACCAAGATCAAGAAAATGGCCTTGAACGCCCAAACTATTAAAAAAACTAAAAATACACGCAGAACTTAATAATAACATTATTAAATTTGATTTACATTAATATAAAAAAATAGCACTTAAGGAACCGAAATAAATTAATGATATTTTCAATTATTCAACACGAAATTTTTTTTGGACAAAACAATACTGTTTATTTACTTATTATGTACACAGCAGACTTAAAAATGTTAACTTTTTTTTTAAATACAAGGATAAGAAAGAATAAATACCAATCGTCCAACAAGGGTATCAGTACGACAATATTCAAAACTAAAATAATAAGTAACTAAAAATCAAACAGCAAGAGAAAATAAAGTCTGCGTCAAATGAAAACCAGAGATTGAAGAAATTTTGTAAGTTTCTGGGGGATATGACTAAATATGTCCGGAATTTTACCGCTGCTTTGGATGTTGTATAGTTGACACATTCGTATAATTTGGGAGGCGGGAATGGGTAACGCCGCCACGGGAACCATTCATTGGATAACCAATACCTCTACAGTAGGTCACCCCTATAGATTCGCTACTTAGCAGGGGTGCTCGGATACAAGGTCTTAGCAGCGGATGTGTCTACCCAACAACGTGCGTGGTTGAAACGCCAGGTTGAGAGACTCTTTGAGCTCTCCAGCCCGATTCTCTCGAGCCATCATTCCCTAGCACCACAGGGGGAGAGATGGATTCATACGTCCATCACTCCTGAACTTACTGACTGCCAGATTCCTACCCACCCCTCACACCTTTTTCTTTCCCAGAACGTCTTTTCCTTCCCCTCCTTAAAAATATTTTCTAGAAGTCTGTCTTCTATGTAAAAATAGTTGCAATGGTTACAAATTAATTTATATACCCCTGATTTATTTAAAATATTATCTTTATCTTTCTAATTTTAAATATAATTTTTAATTTATTATTAGTATAAAAGCTGGTTGGATAGTATTTGGGATGTTTTAAATGATTAAATTTGAGATACTATTATTTAAAAACAATATTTTCTCCACTATTTACTAACATTAATTATTTGTGGATATACATAAGTTTTAATAATTTTTTTCTTAAAATTATCTGACAACACTTAAAACATTCCCAAAAAAATGTGGCTTGAAGGCTTTTACTTATTTACAGTCGATATATAAGACACTTAATAAATGCAGTAAGCTTGTCAATTTGACTGTACTGAAATGGGGATTCTTCTGAAATGGGGACAGTTAAAGTTTTTTAAAAGTGTAATATAAAAAATCAGCATTCATTAAAAAAAAATTAAAACATTTTTTGATTATTTTTTTGACCTGCCTGGTTTCCGCCTATCACGGCCTATATAAATGCATCGTAAATAAATCTATTTTAAATATGCCGTAATGATAGTAAAAACCAAATACATGGAAATTCATTTGTGAAACAGGATTATAGCAACAAAAAAAGCTAATACCTTTCAAAATGTAAATGCATTATAAAAATTTATGTAAATAAAAATTAAATAAGTTTGTTTGCTTCTTTGTCCTCGATGTTCTCGAAAATCGCTGGACCGGTTTCACTGTAAATGCTTTTATTAGTACCGGAAAGGTTTAGAAAGTAGTTTGAATGAAATCCAATATGCAAAACTGTTGCTATAACGTTTTAAAATTAGTATGAAAACATTGAACCCGCGATGTTTTATTTAGGTAAGCCCATAGATATAACACTCTGGTTAACCACATATTGCATATTCAAAAGAAGAAGGTTTTTTTGGGTAGAGTATTTTCAAAATGTAAAACACCAGTGGGTACCTACATAAGAACTCTATTATTTAGATATGTTTAGAAAAAATAAACGTTCGGAATGAAATAAAATTTTCAAATAGTTTCTTGTTTTAGAGATAGTTACTTTCACTGTCAAATCAATTATGTTACTTTATAAAAAATACGTAAAGATGTAACCAATTTTTAATAGTTTGTAAACCATATGGCGCATAAAAAAAAAACAAAATATCTCAAACCCTACACTATGAAAAATCAGGATATAGCAATACTGATCAATAAAATTTATATTAAATCACAGTGTCCCACCCCTAATACACTTAAAATTGCATACATACCGTAGTTTATGAAAAATTTTAACCAGTGTTAAAAACAGGCTGAAACTGGCGAGGTCAAACATTGAACTTGTAAAAATGTCTTTTTGTTTTAATAAATCATCGTAATTGAATTTCACCACAAATTGTCAGTTTCAAAAATGTATAAATATAAAAAAAATTAGAAAATAACCTTAATAAATCCAAAAACTGAACAGGAGGGGAATTTGACGAGGAGGCTTTGATTTTGATACCATTTCACTGAAAAGACGAAGATGGCGTGAAACACGCTGTTCCGTGTGAAGTGGAATAGTTGAGTAGCACGCGGGATCCTCAAATTACCCGTGATTAATCCTTGTTACAGGCCGCTACGGGGCTTCTGCGCTCTTTTCCGTCAAAGGCGATTCCAATTATCCATGCCGGCAGGTTTGGTGGCACCGATGTTCAATCCCTCTATGATATGGCAGTATTGATCCGTCGGTCCATAGCGGTGAAGCGTGGAATTATCCCGCTGTCGATCAAAGACTAGCGTTGTTTCCTTTCCCACCTTGAAGTCCGCCCAATGTAGGTTAGGCTGGACAACCATGCAGCAAAAAATTTCCATTTTGGTAATCTCGCCTACTCCTGGAATAAGGAACTCCACTTGTCAATATCTTTCTCCCCTATGTATTGATGCTAGAATCGGGTTTCTGGCGGTATTCCATGATGAGGACCTTGCTCCTGCCAGCTGTGTTATGAAGATGGCTGTAAAACCAGGAACTCTGTCCTCCGTGTGCATATTAGAAGCACTGCAGTGTCTAGAAAGGCTGAACATCGTGCGGTAGGCGTTGTTGTACTGCTCGCGAAGCCTTTCCATGCTTGCCTCCATGGAGCGCCTACGTGTAAAAGGTTGAACAAAACGCAAGGAAAAGCATTATTTTCACAAGTGGTCTGAAAAACCGAAACCATCTACTGAGCATGTTTAACTTTACACTGAGCACTCGTCTTTGCCTGTCGATGCCATCGTCATCCATTAACTTATTGGTGATGATGTTCTCTGGATATTTAGTATGTTTTACCACTTTCAGAAGCTCGCCGTTCAGGAAAGCTGGTGGAATGCTTTTCGAACCCCGCCCGTATCTGATGATCAACAGTGCTGTTTTTTTTGGGTTGTAAAAAAATATGTTCGTTAAAAGTGCAAACTCTTCACAGATATTTAGGAGGATACGAAGCTCCCTCATCGATGGTGTAAAAAAAAACACGTCATCAGGAAAGCTGACAATTCATTAAAGCACCACATATGTAAAATATGTATTTTTTTCAAAGGCCAAATATGATTTCATGGCTTTCTTAATTGCATCTGGTTGATAAACGATTGATTTGAACATACCTGCATGTCTTATGCAAACACGTGTTTGTAGTATCAACGTGCATAACCTTAGGCAGTCTGCAAACGATCAAGAATATAGTCGATACAAAAGTACAAAATCATAATTTGTTGTATTAGCTTTTTTTTTAAATATAAGTTTAGAAAATATGAGACAAAAAAAACTAAACTACTTTTTAGGAGTTTGAATAACCGGTTTTGGGTTTCATCTAGGATACGTTAATATTATCTTCTTCAATGAATAAACATTACAATGAGGTTTAAAAACTTACAATAAATTATTAAAAATAAATTGAATATTCTTTCTAGATTTGTAGAAAAGTCAATAGATGTCTCATATAAATAAAAATCGCATAGGTATATCCAGATTACAATAGTGTTCGGGAAGAACTTTATAATCATCACAAAGACAACTGCCAATAATATGGGATTTTAAAATGGAGGATAATATTGAAGTCTTGAATTTGACGTATGATATCGATGAAGATGGCGTAAGTTGAACTGGTCTCATTAGCTTCGTCGGTAAAGCGGTTGTTCCGGTAAGACAGAGGTTCTGGGTTCGAGTGCCAGATGTAACTGATACCGTTCGATTTTGGATGTGTTAATATTATCTCCTTCAATGATTAAATATCACAATGAGGTTTATAAACTTCAATAAGTTAATAAAAACAAATTGAACCTTATAATAAATTTACGATTAAGGTACTTACATATATGTATATATGTCCATATAAAATAAAAAATAAAAACATATTCAACCAAGAAAAATCTTTAAAATATAAATATTTCACAATAATCTTAATCATAAATATTTCTACTTATATCTATAAAAAAACATAAATAACAACAATAAATCGTACGTAAAACAATATTTCTTAATTATCTAATACAAACAGTTTTTTTCAGCTAGCCAAGTCTTGATATATTTATAATCTGTTTATTTTAATAAAATATTTTATTAAACAGCTAGGAATCATGTAATCTAACGTTCTTTGTCCACATGTGTGTATGCTTAGGAACCATTAATCCTTCATTAATATTGAAACGAGTATTGTAATTGTGCTCTCCTCCATTTGTATAATATATAGGATTATTAATGTGCTGAAATATAATTCTATACCACAGAATTGCTCTTACTGAAAGATTTTTTATACTCTGATAAAGCTTCTGAAAACATACTTCCGTCGAGCTATCAAAAATCGAGCACTGAAACTTTTAATAATATGATAAATATATCAAAAACATTATCACTGCCTCTGCGTACGTAAGTTAATAGTAAGGGGTTAATTAAAAAACTTTTTTTTTTTGTAAATAATATTCATACTAATAACAAACCTCAGAATACATAATTACAGAATTCCTAGCCAGGCTGAATGTGACCAACACAAAATATTACCCTTCAAAACTAAATTCCATGTAATTATTTTTTCCGTGTAAACTTTTGTGTGAACAAAAATAAAAATATTTTTTTTAACTCGAATTAATCCCTGGTGGCATGCAGCAGTACGGCATGCAATGTAGAATGTGCAAAGCGCACTGAGCCCGGTGCGACGCAGCGTTCTGTAAAGTTTTCCTGTAAAAGGATGCAGTTTAGCCTGCAAATTATCACGGCTGCTCGAAATGCTAATGGTCGCGGTGGAGAGACCAAACCTCTTTTAACTAATTGGGGCCCTGCGATGAAATGAAAAAAAAGGCTTTTGTAGTCTCGTTGCATTGCCGGAACCTCCTTCGGGGTGTTAATGCGGGGCCTTTGAAATTCTACAGCAGATCAAGCAAAAAAATATGTTAACGCGGTGCAAAATAATGTAAAAAATTGTGATAAAAAAATGCCTTCTGTATGGAAAATTTTGCGTTTTTGCATAAGGGATTATTTAATGCTTATACTATTATAGTAAGTTGTAAGGCAGGCTTAAGAAAATTGGAAATCACTGTATATTGTTAAAATGAGTTTTGTATTTATTTATTGTATTATGTACGCCCTATATGGGCTTTTACCTGTATACTTAGTTAAGGTAAACAGGTGCAAAACACATCATAGTAGGTACATAGATAAAATAACGAACAATTACAGGAATAACGTAGTGTAAGTACCATTCCAATTAATTAGTTACAATTATATAATTGAAAATACACTTTGTATATACCACTTTACTTAAAATTTATAAATATTTCTACATGTTTCGATAGCAATGCTATCATCTTCAGGAATAAATGAATACTAAAAAATAATTTCAAGTATAGAAAAATGATAAAAATTTTAAAACAATAATTTAAGAATATACAAAATATGAGCATAAACAAAAATGAATTAAAGTAGGTAAGAAATTTTAATGACAAAGTAATTATAAAACATTGAATAATACATTTAAATTAGAAATATAAATAAAAATTATTATTATTAATATTAATATAAATTTAAGAGATAGCTATTTTTAAAAAATATTTGATTATTTATTAAATTTAATTCGCTATTAACACTTTTTCTTATTTCTAATATTTCAAATTTATCTAATTGTAAACCAGTTGTATTTGTATGTAAAACTTTTAACCCTTTTTTTATATCAAACGAATGATTGGTTTCTAAAATATGATTTGCAAATTCAGAATAGTTGTTATTATTTAAACACCTTAGGTGTTCCTTAACCCTAATAAGAAGAAATTATAATTAGTTACAAATTCAAATTTTCAAAACATACCTCACATTCGCTGATACTTGTACTCTAGACACATATATTAATAATTGTTTATTCATTTATTTACGGTATAAACTATTGTGATTTTATAAACGTCTTTGGATGTGATTGGGCATCTTGTTATTTGTAACGCATTTATGTAAATCTCGAATTGAATCGAACTCGTCGAGTTCAGTCAAGTCGAGTTGATCGAATTGCTGACTAACCGCTCGGCTAACGGTCGAATAGATCTGGTTCGATTCCACTTTCAGAATATGTCATACAGAACATATCATCATTGACAAGGTTCAACAACTGTTATTTCACCTAAAAAGCTAATGAATTTGCTATAAATTGGAAAGAAAAACAAACGAGGAATGATTTACCAATTCGTTCGCCGGTTTCTGAGATGAAAATTTTCCACATTTTTGATGCATGATATATAAATAAATCGATTCATTTTTAACGAATCACAGAAATAATCAAATACGCACGAAGATTAATGTTAAAGAAATAACTCAATTACACTAATGTAGACGTAAATATACTATGTAATTATATTTGTTCATTCTAAAACAATATATATAAAATCAAACACAGTTTATTGGGGGTCAAAATATACTTTCGTGTTAACAGGGTTATCATAATAAACGTGTTCATTCTAAACGATTTCCATTATATAATATAAAACATCGAAAATCAAGACGACATAGCACATAAATCCATAAAAAATCCCCAATCTTCCAATAAAACTTATCCCGTACGAGGTGAGATGTATTTCTCCGGGGTGATACTTGACTCGTCTTCCATAAACTTGCGATTGGCGATATAAAATAAATGCGTTAATCTCCATTGGTAGTCGTCCCACGCAGCGAAGACCGGGAAAGGGGTGGGCGAGGTAACGTCACCGTAAAGCGATATCGTTAAGGGAGGCCCAGTAAAAGGCTTTACGAGGGTGGAGGGTGCTCATATTTAATTAAAGTATTTTAACTTGTTCAATTTGGGGTTCTGACTCCATTCTGTTTATCTAACCTGGCAGGACTGGGCGATCATGTGTGCTCAGTACACGGGGGTCGAAAAAAACCACACACGCTTTGAAATATGTTTATCACATCTGAAAGAAAAATATGTTTTTTTGACGTAGCTATTTTATTCGGGTTTTACCTATTAGGTGGCAATGTTTTTTTTTGTTTGGTTTTTTTTTCTTAATTTCCTCCAAAATATGCTGTGAACAATATTTTCATAACACTTTTAAAAATATTTTATAAATGATAAAATATCACTACAAATTAGAAATCTTTATCCAAAATAAAAACAACTCTTGAACGGTGAGCGTTTGGGTCACAAAAATTTCATATTCTGTCCAGAATTTCAAGGTCACCGCAAAACCGCCTGTTTTCCACAAGCTATACAATTTTTAAATATCATTGTAACTATCAAAAAATAATTAAATGGTTCATTTTGCTTGTTCAGTAATCTCCAATACTATGTACTGTTGTATGAAGCTATACGATGTGGTTATCCATCATAATCAAATAAAACAAGCAAACTTTGTTTTAACCACTTTTATTTTTCACGCATACCAGTTTCGGAGCAGCCGTTCCATCGTCAGGGCAAAGTATATACTCAACAATATTACAAAATTATGACAGAACATACAAAATAAGTGTCACACCGGGGGGTGGGTCGTGAATAGGGATTAGTAAAGAGTGTGGATTGAGGGAGGGAAGAAAGGAAACATATGTAAAATGGGGTTGTAGGATAGGTTTTTTTATTGTTAATAATAGACTCATTATTATTAAGGGATTTCTTAATTTCCGAGGCTTCTAAATTATCTAAGCGTTTACCTTTTCTATTGATGGGAAGAATATTGATAGCCGCATTTTTATCAAAATTATGATTGCCTGAAATAATAATAGCGAATTCGGAAAAAATATTATTTTAAGACATCTTACATGTTCTTTGATTCTAATGTCAACATTACGGCTTGTTTTTCCCATGTAAAATGAGAATTTAGTTTATATATACCGGAATGAGTCAATTTATTGTTATCTCTAGTGTTCCTCAAAAAAATTCCAGAAATCTCTTAATAACAATGAGTCTATTATTAACAATCAGATAAATCTATATTACAGCATCTGTTTAAATATGTTTCCTTTCACCCCTCCCTGAATTTCTATCCCTTCCCCCACTCTTTATTAACCACTATTCATGCCCCCACCCCCAATACATTACGTACGTTCTGCCACTTATTATGTATGTTCTGCCATAATATTATAAAATTGTTTAGTATGTAAATACTTTGCTCTGACGATGGAACGGTTGTCCCGAATCCGGTAGGCGTGAAAAATAAATGTGATTAAAACAAAGTTTGATTGTTTCATTTGATTCCAATATTATAGTTCATATTGAAAAAAATATTGCCGAAATCTAGTAAAGACGGGTGGTAAAGGTTGTATTACAGTGAGTCTATATAAATTGTATTATTTTCATAATTAGGTATGGAAATGAATATATATAATATATCGATTGCGTTATATTTGTTAATTATTTCCATTCCCTACCACATATTTCAATTAACCATAAAGTCAACTTCTAACCGCAAAATACATTAATTCTGTCAATCAACACAAAAAACACACATCGGCACGTGTCAAAAGGCGCTGCGTTAAACGTAACAAGTTCCATTGAGGTCCATTAATTAAAAAAAAAAAAATACGGTACAAATTTAAACTCTCATGAGTGTAGGCGGCTAAAATTGAAAATAACCAAAGCAAACATCCTTAACGTTATTTTGTTTAAATATTTATTTGATTTATTTAAAAGAATTGCACAATTATATCATAAATACAATAATACTTTTTTTTTACTTCTTGTTGTTCTAGCCTCCATCAGTTGAGCTCCAGTAGCTCGTGGTCATGGGAGGAGTATTTAGATAAATAATAATAAACAAAAAAATTTAAAAAAACAACATGTATGCATTGTAATAAACATAAACAATATTAAAAACTTATTTAATAACTACAAACGTAAATAAATAAAAAAACACCATTATAATAATAATAAAAAATAAAAGAATAATTTATATGCTAGATTGTATACATTAAGGGTACAATATGTTGTTATCTATATTTAAAGCAAGTAAAATCTTTGACCTTTTTTTGTGACATTACTTATCCTTCAACATTTTTAACATCTTCGTTTGTTTGGCCATCGTACAAATAAACAATATCGTTATTGCACTATTGTGTTTTTGCACGCACCTAGTTTCAATGGAATAGGTAAATAAACATTGTTATTTGTAACTAAATAATTCATAAAATTTATTGCGTACACCACACATGTTGTAAACACATTAATTAGAGATATTTACACGCCAATTGGATATATTTTATGTGTGATGCTTTTATGTAAAGATTTTGTTTGTAATTGTATTAATAAAAAAAAAATTATCTAAGTTCAGGGAGTTAATTTGATTTTAATTGGTACATATTTCAAAATTTTGGTTACATTAATTTTGTTATTGGATTAAAATATATTGTACCATCTTATACCTAATAATTCTACCTAAAACCCAGCGTATCCAGGGATTATGAATGGTATGGAGTAAAGTTTTGAGGTTGTGATATGATATCCCAACCCCTACCCCTACCCCTACTCATACCTAGTAATTTTCCTCTTATTTTAAACGTCAATAATGTAAAATTTCAGTAAAAAATACCAAAATTATGATGTAAGGGGTGAGAAATGCGGAAGGGGGTGACTTTCCTATTGTTTTGAAGGTTAAGCATGAAAATTTCATCAGGCTTGAAATAAAACTGTAGATTTATGTGCAAAACAAACAAACACCTCCCGCACACTCTTCTTTATAATTCGTCCACTATATACCACTATCCACGAAAAGGCTTTGCACCATTCCACAATGGTGTATTTTCTGCGTCAATATACCTGGGTCCCGTGACTCTAGAATGAAAAATAAGACCTGCACGACGTTGAAAAAGATCTCAATTTTGTCAATATTATATTACAAGCATCAAAGTCCTGCGTTTTTTTTACATGACCTTGGCTGTTACAGCATTATTCCTTTCCTGCGAGGAATTATATATCTACACAGAAGAAGGTTATTTTTAAATTTAAAGCCATCTAAAAGCTGGAAAAAATATTTGAAATCACTGATAAATCATTGAGAATATGTATTCAACTTTTAATTACTAATTTTTTTTTTAAATTTAAAAACCTGATTGTAATATTTAATCATTGAAGAAAATAATTTTAACATAACCTAAATGAAACATGAAACATGAAAACGGAAAACACGACATAAAATAAAAAGATTTCAGTCGCATCTGAGACTCGAACCCAGGACCTCTGCCTATCCGGGGCAACCGCTTAACCAACTTAGCAATGAGACCATGTCAATTTATGTCATCTCCATCGATATAGTATCTCAAATTGAAGATTTGTCAATATTATTCTCCATTTCTAATCCCATATTATTAGCAGCTATATTTATGATGATTACAAAGTTCTTAACGAACACAATTGTAAACTAGACAGTGTCTCGGATTAATATCCGTTTTTTTTTTATTTACATGAGACATCTATTGACTTTTGAGTTGGTTAAGCGGTTACCCCGGATAGGCAGAGGTCCTTGGTTCGAGTCCTAGATGCGACTGAATTTATTTTTTCTGTCGTTTTTTTTCCGTTTTCATGTTTCATTTAGGTTATGTTCATATTATTTTCTTCAATGAGAGAATATATACACTTAGTTACCTACTATCTTCTTGACTTATATAACATACAAACATCAAATAAATAAATAAATAAAAAAAAACAAAAACTCTTTAAATAATATTAATCCATTAAAGTACTACAAATAAATGCTTGATATCACCATTATTGTAGTATCATGTATTAGCTTTGGGTTTTGTAAGAAACTTTCCAAAAAGTACCTTTAATTAATGTTTCTGAGTACGTCCTCATCGTAGATAGTTTGTAGAATAATTTGATAATGAGTAATGTTAAGTAACTAGGAACTCAATCAGCCTGCGAATTAAAATGAAAACTATTTATATTTTTGAAAAAAACAAATTTGTATCGAGGAAAAAAAAATTTTGTTGATTAATCCTTAAGTAATTAAATCAACTGTATTTATTTGCACTGCGAGTTTTTTAAATTTATTTAATTTAAATAAATTATTAAGATATTGTGCGCTTTGTAAGAACAGTCCCCAGCTTACCAGATATATTTACGCCATACGTATTGATAAATACAGGGATCAATTCGATTCACTTTAATTCAATATTTTAACTGTATGTTAAAGGGAAAATTTTGTAAGAATCACGCCGCATGAGTAGGTACCTTAATTAATATCGCATCAATGTGAAGGAATTTTACGATATTAAAATAATCATTTTCAAAAAAGGAATAGGTTCCCAACACAGCCGTGTCTTGTATTTTCCTTCGATTTTCTTATTTGTGAAGACCAAGTAATATGTAGAATAGCAAAATATATAATATATAATAAAAATCGTATAGGTATATCCGAGACATTACCTAAAGATTACAAATAAATTCGGGTAGAATTTTGTAGTCATGGTAAAAAGGTAGCAGCCAAAAACATATGTATTTTAATTGAAGATGATATTAACAGTTCTTAGAAATCGAAGTATTTCGTAAATAATCAAATTGGATAGGTATATCCGAGACACTATCTGAAGATTTCAAAGAAATTAGGGTAGAACCTTGTAGTCACGGTAAAAAGGTAGCAGCCAAAACTGTATTAGAGTTATTTGAAGATGATTTTAACAGTTTTAGAAATCGAAGTATTTTATATACATATTTAAAAAAAAACGGATAGGTATATCCGAGACACTGTCTAAAGAATTGAAATAAACTAGGGTAGAATCTTGTAGTCATGATAAAAAGGTAGCAGTCAAAAATATATGGGAATTATTTGAAAACGATACTAACAGTTCTTAGAAATCGAAGTAAGACGGATTAGGGTAGCTGTAGCTCAATTAGAGGAAGGTTTGTATCTTTTCTGTGTCTTTTCGTTTTAATGTTTCATTTTGAGAGTTGTTAATGTTATATTCAATGATTAAAAATATATTACAATGAAGTGTCTACAAGTAACTCCGAAATTTAAAAAAAAAAAATATATATACATATTTAAACTGACTTTGTGTGGTTTTTTTTTGACCCCGTATACCGCGGTACCTATACGGTTTGGATGGACCGTACGGTGAACGATAGGGCGTACCTAACTGCCATTATCTATGTAATTTACCTACATAGGTGTTATGTATACAGAAGCGATCTGGGAGGAGATGTTGAGCGAACAAAGTTCATATTATTACTTCGGCTTAGGAGGGACAGGTTACTTTTATTTCAACAGTTGGCTAATTTACGTTTTTTTCTATGGCTTATGATGATCTTGATAATGAAAACTTTATTTTATTTAACTAAAAATGCGATTAATTTTTTTTTCTTGTAAGTTACATTTCAAGTATTTTACAAGATATTTAATTGAAGAGTATTCTTGATCGTGTAAAGTTGGCCTCTCAGAAGCTGGGCGTACTGTCCAGAGCCCGCAGATACTTTAATAGTACACAACTGCTGACTTTGTACAAATCGCAAGTGCGCCCTACAATTTGGCAGCTACCCCTGGTCGGGAGCCCCAAAATATCGGGAAAAACCCTTGACTGTGCAGAAACGGGCTATTAGTTTGATAGGTTCACCTATCTTAACAAACGGATTGAAATCTTCAGACGTTAGGTGGGTTGGCCCATGGACATATTAATTGTATTGTCTCTTATACCTTGTAATTTAAATTACAAACTAAATTTATAAATTATGAATTTAAATAAAAAAAAAAATTAAAAAAAATAAACTTTATAAATTATAAAAAATAAACTTTATAAATTAAGAAAAATAAAATTACAAAAAATAAGTTAAAAATAAACTGTATAAAACACAAAAAATAAAAATTAACTTTTCACATATTTCGTGATATTATTTAATATTATTGACGTATTTACCTAGTAATATTTCACAACATTACACGATAGTAACGAGGGAAAGGTACTTGTTAAATTTGTATGGCTTTAAAGGCTCCAGCTGAAATTTTTTAAATTAAATGATTAAAAGATATTTTGTGTATACCACTATTTAATAAATAAATATTAACATGTTTCGAAACCGGTGGTTCCCTCGTCAGGATATAAAGTATGATAATTATACATTATTACCATCCTGACGAAGGAACCATTTGTTTCGAAACATGTTTATATTTATTTATAAAATAGTGGTTTACACAAAATATCTTTTAATTATTTAATTGAAAATGATGCCACTAAATAATTCTTCCTTTATTGAAAAGGAAAGTAACATTGTTTAAAAAAAATCAATTCCACGTATTTCACGAACTTCGAATAAATTGTCGATAAGCGCTTTCATCGGTCATCAATCTTCTTCACCAATGCCGAGTAACGCTATCCGCCAAGTAAACATCTGGTTAAACCAAAGGTTACCAACCGGCCGATTGCAGAGCAAATTTCTATCGATCATAATGATTATGATCGTGGTTTTTGATACCCAAAATTCTCGTTAGAAGTCGATTCCCGTGAAAGCTAGAGTAAAAAGTAGTTACCAACCTCAAAAAGGTTAGAAACCCATGGCTTAAACTATTTAGCACTCAATCCTATGAATAACTACTCGGGAGCTACTTGACGGTGATAAAACGATACCCTGTTTACAGCCATGTTAACCACATGATTAAGATTCTTGGTCGGTACTCTTAGACCCTTCCCACACGAGGAAGCCAAAACCAAAATAAAACCATGGGGTTTCGCTACCATGAAAGTGATATCTGAGGTACAGACAATTCAAAATAGGGCCCTGCGTATTAACTAAATAATAATGGTTTCTCCGAATTTGCTAACCATCTCTTAGAAACAGACCACACATTCGATAAAAATACAGGCACTAGTTTACTGTATAAAAATGTAACCGGCATTCGACTAGATAACTTAGAAGCATTAGAAATAAGGAAAGCCAAAAACACGAATAGTAGACTCATAAATAATCAAATAAATTTAAATAAAAGTCCAATCCTAAAATTATTCCCAATAAACAAAGCACATTCCCTTCCCGGTCAGCAGGTACCTGCTGATCTCCCACCCTTGGCCCTTCACTAGCCTGTTTATATCAATCTATAACACATGTGCATCTTAGTTCATAGTTTAGTTGTATACTGCCCTGAAGAAGCTACGGTAGTAGCGAAACCCGGTCGGCTAAAGTATAAATAAAAGTGATGTAAAACAAAGTTATTGTTTTATTTTTTTAAATTATAATGTCACATCATCAAGTTACCGCTTCATATGAAAATATAATGTTAAAATTGTTTTCTTCAATGATTAAATATTACAATGAGGTTATTAAACTCCACTAAAATTATTAAAAAATAAAAAATCGCTATTAATTTAATAGAATTATTTTTATTAATTGATAAACTAAAGTTCTTTAAAACTTAAGACAAGATTTTTGTGCATAGTGCAAAGGGTAACAATTATTATTTTTATAAACAATACTTATTAATCTAAAACACTCATCCAAATTGAAAAAACCTTCCGAGCAAAGATAAATGT